>JADRCD010028735.1:0-10424 GCA_019843815.1 Montemys delectorum
CATCAAACAAACACCTGTGTTGTTCATCTCTTTATATGCTATCAAATCCTGGCATAGTCCTTACTATTTGTATGCCTTTAACAAACTCAACCGCAGCGTACCTCATCTGTGGACAGATAACATAGTACCTACTGCATACGATCATCAAGAGCATTAGCTAGATAATGCGCAGCCAAAAATTTTGAACAGTTCCTGAAATGCTGTAAGATCTTAAGAAATGTCAGCCATTATTACTAAATGCTGTTTTCAGACTGAATTGACTTTTGAAAGGCTTCCAGGGTATCAAATGAGTATTCTCTGTGTTCTTTTGTTGCTTATCTGCCCCAGTGGGAAAAGCAGTGACTGTGTAGTTGCTTGACCCCTGTGGGTATTCAGAAGTCAATTTTGAGGACAGAAACTGTATCGAGTAAAGTCCACATGGCCAGTCAAGTCCAAGACAGAATTGCTGTCACTGAGGTTTCATGCCAGCCCATTGCCCTAGAACCTGAGCTGTTCTAGTCTGGGGGTGTATCTTCATGATACCTGGGAGCTGGGTGCCTTTATACCAGTGAGCATAACATGACCCCCTGCAACTCACTCACTCACAAAACTTGGTGCACACTGCCTGCTGCCTGCCCTTGCTCCTGTCACTCCTGTTGAGTCCTGGTTCCCCAGAGTCTCTTTTGCCCTGTTCCCAGACACCCCTCTACCTACCATCAATAATCTTTCATCTCTTAGCTTTCCTCTCTTTCTGCCTTCCCAGGTGACAAATACTTCCCCTGGTACAACCTCCATGTGACTAAGAAAGAAGAAAGAACGTGCACTCCCCCACCAAGTTATATGTGTGCATTTAACAAGAGCTATTGGAAGATGCCCTGCCTTTATCTTACTCAAAGGAACAAATCCCGTGATGTGCATTTGTCTTAGTTTCTTTCTTTGGGAAGCAGAACCTAAGGCCAGGACCTGGCCACAGGGCATTCATTTGACAAGTGATCCCTGGAACCCAGAAGGAGGGAGCAGAGAGGGAGAAAGAAAGGTGGTGTAAGCATAAGGGACTGCTATAAGCACTTAGGACTCATCCTGCTAGGGCACAGTATTCAGAATGCTTCTGGAGTTTTCCATCTGAAAGAAAAGAAGCAGGCACATTTACCTCTGGTCTTCACTGGTTGAAGATTGAGCCTGTAGGTGATAACTTTGCATTTCTAAGTCATGGTTCTGCTGTGGCCAAGGAAGATACTGCCTTTCCAGAGAGGTCCTGAGGTGGAAAGTAGAAAGATCCAATACTGGAGCTAGGATGCTGCCAGCTCCAAATACACATGAGTTTACCAGAAATAGAACCACTGAACAAAGTATGCCAGAGCAGGCAACTTTGTCCCTGTGTGTCTGAAAGCACATAGAAGGGTTAGGTCAGGCATGATGGGCACCAGCACCAGCACTGAAGAGAAAGGAGCCGTGAATGAGACACTTGCTGAAAGTAGCCTGGGAGTTAGGATGCAAGAACCTGTTTCCATCTACCACCATTTCCTTTACTGTTTTTTGTTTTTGTTTGTTGTTTTTTTGTTTTTTGTTTTGTCATCACTTTCTCAGATGACAGTAGGGTTCCTAGCCTGTACCAGACACAGCTCCAACCTCCCTGGGTGTCCTGAAACCTACCTTCAATGGCGAAGAACTAACACAAGACAGTCATCCCACCTTGTCAGAGATTTTGGCTGAATTCTGAGCTCTTGCATATGCAGACTCCAGGGTGGGCTGTGTTTTCGCATCTATTCTCACCCCAAATCAACTGACAGCCAGGTGACAGAAACAGGAACAGCAGGGGCATTCACGAAGGTTCTATCTGTACTACTCATCTTTCTGCCTCTTTGGATGATCCAAGAAACCGCAGACCATCATCACAACAAGCTTCTAACAGAAGCTCAGATCTAAGCTTGGTGGCAGGTCCTGTTATCAGTCTGAGCGACCTCAAGCTGGGTGACTGAAAACTGACATGCCTTCTATTTATTTTTAAAATTTGTAACTGTGGAAATTAGCCTTAGAAGTTGTAGACCCATTACTATTAGCTTTATCGTCCTCCTAAGACATAGCCCGAGGCATCTTCCAGATTGAATCCTATTGTGCTTTGCAATAAACCCATAATTGATAATGCCACGGAGCTTTAATATGGATGGAGAAATGAAATCTAGAAAGTAAATACATTCAGAATTTTGCTAGCAGGCTGAATTTAAAACTGATTTTCTGAACCTACCAGGATTATTCCCCCTCAATAATGATTTAATTTGAGTGAGCCACCCTGAGAGCTCTTGGGGGTGTGAGGAGGAAGGACAAGTGGAGCCTGGCTTCTCACGGGGGCCCCTTAAAGAACTTTATCCTGCATTTTGCACCTGTAAGTTTGTGAAGATAAAATTAAACCTGGAAATTATACATGATAGACCAGTAAATAATGTAGGCATCTGGGCCCTGGCTGTTGCTTCAGCGTCCTGATGCAATCACCTGTCACTGACACTCTCAGCAGAGGGATGCTGATTCAAATTGTTCCTGCAGAAGAGCAATTATTCTGTGTTCTTACATGAGATGGGCAGCAGCAAGGAGGGATCAGAGAGAGAAGGGGACCACCTTCCCATCTTCTGGGCTATAGGTGCTGGGCAAGCCTCCATCGGTGGCCCCTATGATAGTCTCCCAGGAAAGCAATGGCCTACTGGACCCCTAAGGAAATCCATTTCACTTGCTCCTAATAGACTTGCAGGGAGACAGGAAGAGTAAGACCAGTTTGTCCTTCCTCTGGGTCTCATTTCATCAAAGAGTACTTGGGCATTCACTGGGCAAGATTTTATGATAAGAAGTATGGATTCTGTGACTAAGCTGCCAGGCTTGGGTATCAGCTTCATTACTTGCTAACAGTGTGACCTTGAGCCAATTATGTAATCACTCTCTGGACCTCTTCATTTTAAGTGTGTTGTGTGGAAGGCTCCTCTGCTTGGGCTGCTCACTGAAAAGCAGCCAGGAAGATTGTCAGACAGTGTGTTCTTGGGATCAGTGTTCCTGTGACAACAAAGGCAAGCTTCACCAAGGGAAACATCTCAACTGAATCTTCATCAAGAGCAGCCTCTTGGCACTGGGCTTACACAGAATTGGGGTGCTGAGGGTAGCCCTGTCTTGATCAATCCTTGTGTTCTTGACTTTCATGAACTGACCCATTCCTGAAGGGACCTAGATCCCAGGGCACTCTGCAGACAGCCCTTGAAGGAAGTAGGCAGAGAAGAGAGAGTTGTTGCATTCCTCAACTGGGGGAGGTATCTCAGTTTCCATTGCAGAAAAATCAATGCAGGGGCCTACTTCCCAAGTTTGGGTGGCTTAATGCACACACAGTGCTCAAAGCTGTGTCAGAATAAAGTAGGTGCTGTGGAAGTGTTAGGTGTTTTTATTGTGAAGCACTTTGACTTCTACCCATTTACAAGACCCTTGCAGCTGGCAATAACAGTGTAGGCAATTTTATGGGGTGTGTGCAAAAACTGTGTGAGAGGGGATGCTGAGGGGTGCAAGGCTATTGTTCTGGGTTCAGCCAGCCCTACATTTGTTCTCCATACTCATTGTGAGGGAAAGCAGGCTTCCTGTGTGCAGGAGGTGGCACCCTTCCTGGTGGCTAGCTCTAAGTAAAACAACCGAGCAGGCAAAGGTGACAAATTGCCATTCTGGAGACACCATAGCAAACTACCACTGACCAAAGGCTTAAAGAACAGAAAAGGAGTTTCCTACTACTCTAGAAGTTTGAGATCATGATGCCAGTCAAGGTGCTTCCTCCTGAGGCCTCTCCCCCTTGCTCACAGGTGACCACCTTCTTTCAGAGTCTTTGCATGATCTTTTGTTAGCATGCACACCCCTAGTGCTTTGCCGAATGTCTGAACTTGCTCTTTGGGTTTAGGGATCAACATTAGCAGCCTCATCTTCATTTGCTCACATCTTTAAAGACCCTATGTCCAAACATGGTTGGTCATATTCTAAGGTGCTGGATGTTAGTGCTTCAACATATGAATCTTGGGGGAGAGTCATGGCTTCGTTTCTTCCCACGAGGTCTGTCTTTACACTCTCAGCTCTTCTTTCTTCCTACATTCCATTCCCGTCTATCTCCTAGGCATATACTCATCACGTTCCTCATTTCTGCACCCCCAGCCCTGTCAATGTTGATCTTTTCTATCATCCCATCTCCTCTGTACTACCTATGCTACATGCTCTCTTTGTTTATGGCTGAAAACTAAATAATATGAAGGTATAAATGGCTGAATAAACTACACTGTGATTTTACAATAAAGAAACTTCTCGGGCTGGTAATTTAATGGAGTGTGGGGTAAGTTTTGTTGGTAGAAAGATAATAAGACATTGTAGAGAGCTGGTAAGAACTTTTACTTACTGGCTAAGTCATCTGGTCCCCAGATCTTCAAATAGTTTATGGGGCATATGAATCCTCTGAGGACCTTGTTAGAATATAGATTCCCACTTAGAAAGCCTAGGTAGAACATGACATTCTGAATTTCTAATCATCTCCAGTACATGTTGATACTACTGGACGAGGTAATCCTTTGAGGAGTAAAAGCCTAGACAACATGCTTTTAGTTGAGGATGATTCCAGGTGTTCAATTCTCACTGGCTCCAAGTGCTCTTTGACTTGTGAAGTCCCTCACATTTTGGAGACATTAGTGTCTACACAATCTATCTTCCACACAGGATGGAGGTAAGAGAGAGGGCAAACTTGGGCTAAGATGAGCTGAGGCGAGGAGGAAAAGATATATCTCTCAACTGAGGAGGTTGTAGAGAGTACTTAATGCATGTGAAAAGAGAGGATAACATGGAAGTTTCCAAATGCCACATGGACTCAAATCAGGTGTAAACACCACATCATGAATCTGTATGCTTTACTAGCAAAGCTGGGATCAGTGGCAGAACATAGGATGCAGTAAAGCAGGCCACCTACCCATGACCTGAAATGGGTGGGTGGTCTGGGCAGTGAGGGTGGGCTAGCTGAATTGAAAGGCCATAAGGAGATAGATGTTTCCCATGTGATAACCATTTGTGAAGGAATTTGTAACCAAGCTATAGCTATTACCGAATAATTTATTTTCTCTCCCACTTTCATTCAACAAAGAACTGTAAAACACTGGATTGGGGCTTGTAATCAGCACAGCCTGAAGTGTTTCCCCTGTTTTTGCCAAAGAGAATATAATTCCAGCTCAAAACCATGATATTCGACTTGTGAGTTGCCTGGTAGATTTCTTAAAGATAAATGTGTTGAAAATAACTGAATTCCATCCAATAGGCATGAATCAAACCTCTGCTTTGAGTGAGACAGTCAAACCTCTGCTTTGAGTGAGGCGGGGACTATGTAAGACTCTAGAAGGGATTGGTGAGCAACACAGGTCTTCTGGATTTAAAACTTCTGGGATAGGCTGGTGTTCTGGTTTGCTTTTCTGTTAATGTGGTAAAATAATAACCAAAATACAATTTGGGATGGAAGTGAATCATTTCATCTTAGCGGTCACAATCTATCATTAGTGGAAGTCTAGTGGCAGGAACTAGGAGTCAGGAACTGATGTGGAGACCACAGAAGAATGCTGATCACTGGCTGGCTTGCTTGCTTATATACAACCCCAGAACACCTTCCTAGTAGTGGTATCACTAACCGTGAGCTGTGCCTCCATGTCAATCATTAATCAAGAAAATGCCCACAGACCAGTCTGATGGAGGCAATTCTTACAATTGAGGTTTCTTCTTCCCATATGACTCGGTTTCTGTCAAGTTGACAAAAACTAAACAGGTTGAGTTGGTATTCAACCTGCCTTCAACCACTCAGGACCCAAGACCCTTTAATGAGGCTTTCTATTTTTGTCTAAGTTTTTCTTGATAGCAAGCAAAGTTCCACTCTTTGCATTCACCTATCTCTCATCCACATCCGTGTGTGTGTGTGTGTGTGTGTGTGTGTGTGTGTGTATGTATGTGTGTGTATGTGTGGAGAGAGAGAGAGAGAGAGAGAGAGAGAGAGAGAGAGAGAGAGAGAGAGAGACTGCCCTAATCAATCCACTGAATGACAAACTATCTGATAAAATTGACATAAAGGAGGAAAGATTTACTCGTGCTGATGGTTTCAGAGATTTCAACCCATGATTAGATGTTCCACTGCTTTTAGACACAGCCATTGTGGTTAAAGAACATGGTGTAAGAAACTTGCTTACCTTATGATGGCCAAGAAGCAGGGAGAAAGGAGGGAGAGAGGAATAAGATAGGGCCTTTAAAGGCATACTTTAAGTGAAATACTTCCTCCAATTAGGCCCCACATCCTAATAACCCAATCAGCTATGAACTCATCAAGAGATTAATCCATTCTTTGTTAGAAACCTCATAATACAATCGCTTCTTAACAGTATTACTAACAGGAGACCAAGCCTTCAGCACATGAGCCTTTGTAGGTGATCTTTGACATCCAAGGTCCAACACCATTCATCTGCCTACTTGGTCAACTTCAGTCATCTACATCCATTGTCCACTTTTACCTCCCTTTTGTTTTCATTTGATATCTATTGATAATCTATTCTAAGGTCACTAGCCACCAACCACTCATCCTGCCCACCCACCAATGCAACTTGCCTCTAGCTCATCAGCACACTTATTGTCTTAGTTAGTTTCTTGTCAACTTAACACAAGCTACAGTCATCTGTAAAGAGGAAACCTCGAGGAGCTAAGAAAATTCTCCAAACAGGTTGATCTATAGGCAAACCTGTGAGATCATTTTCTTGATTAATGATTGATGTGAGAAGGCTCAGTTCTCTGGAGATGGTACCACATCTGGGCAAGTTGTCCTGGTTTGTATATACCAGTGATTTAAGCAAGTCAAAAGAAGCAAATGAGTAAGAAGAACTCCTCCATAGTCTGTGATACAGTTCTCCACCAGTTTTCTGCCATGAATTCCAGCCTTAGTATTCCTTCATGATGGATAGCAATATGAAAGTGTAACCAAAATAAACCCTTTCCTCCTCAAATTGCTTTTGCTCATGGTGTTTATCACAACACAGAAATCAAATCCAGACACTGGTCTTCCCACTCATCATCTTCCCACTCATCAATCTGTCTGGCAAATGATCTAAACCATGCTTCCATCCACATACCATTTTCTTAGCACCTATCCATCTATCTGCATATCAATTAGATTCTTTATTTTTTATCCTTTATTGAGATATGCAATAGCCTCTCACTATTCACAATTTAATAAATGAAAATAATAGCATATGATAAATACTTTACTAGGGAAATAGAAGAGGAATAATTAATAATTAACAAAGAAGTGGCATTGGAGAAGGATTGGCAAAGAGAGAGGATTTTTTACCTGGATCTGGAAGATGTCAGTCATTTTTGGCAAAGGGAACAGTCTATGTGAGAGTGTGTCTTTGTGAAGGAGCACTCTTCTATTTATTTGGGAAATAGTCATAAGAAGCTAGTAACTATGGTGCTGGAAATAGTGGACAGTCTGGCACAGATAAGGCTGAATGGATTATCTGGAACTAGCTTTGAAAAAGACCTTTTTCCCCATGTCATGAAGTTAGATTTCATTCCAAAAGCCAGAGTTATTAAAATGCCGTCATCTTGATTTGTGCTTTGGAATACTCTCTGGCACCAGTCATTAAGCTGAGACAGAGGAAGGAGACCAGAGGCAGAAAAACCAGTTATAAGGCTATTGAATTAGTCTAGATAAGAGATGACAGGGATCTGGCTGTAGGGGTAGAAAAGAGATGACAAAATTTGAATAAGATTTAGGTGGTTGAGTCATTTACATTAGTGGAACTGAGGTTTCTACAGGGGGCCTCAGGGTTGACAGTGAGGGGACTTGCTGAGATGAGGACTTGTGTTAGTATTAGATGAGATAGCATGGGAGAGGAAAAGAGAGGCAATCAGCTAGGGATGGCCAGGGTGTCACTCAGATGCATCAGGAATGCTGGAAAGAGGTGGACATTCAGTGCAGATCTCAGATGAAGAGTCGTTGAATGGTTTGGGCATGTATATAAGCAAGAAAGGGATGCAAAAAGTAAAAAAGGACAAAAAAGAATATTAGATAACATGAGTCCTTAGGGTAGCAACAGAGGATATCCATCAATGAACAGTGAGAAAGAACAATCCAAAACAATGAGGACACGGTCACAGAAGTCCCAGATGTCAAGAGAAAAGTGGTTTTTCATAAATATCATCCCTAATATGTACCCTTTTCTTGTTGGTGTTGGACTTTTTAGTGTGATATTGCTTTTGATTTATTAAAAAGTTTCAAAACTACCCATTCCCATGTACCCTCACTCCAATTTCCACAGTTTTATTGATTTACATAAGCATACTGTACTTCTTAGCACCAGGAAATTAGTATCAGTGCAGTGCTGCTAACTAATCTAATTCCTTTAACTAAGTCAACTACCTGAATTCATGCATATTTCCCAGCTTTCCTACAAGTGTTCCTTTCTATCAGGTCTAGGATCTAATGTTTGATCCTATGTTGTATCTAGCTGTGTCTCTTTAGTCTCTTCTAGTCATTGATAAGAGGAATGTGAAGAGAAATGAATGTCTCAAGTCAAAAGATGAAGACAAAGAAGGGGCATGCATCAAGATATCATTAGCTTTTTAATTGCTGGGGTCTCTTCCAATTATTCTTGCTGCATAATGAATTGACCCAAAGTTTGGTGCTTTAAAACAATAATCATACCAGGCCAGAGTGGTTGTGGCACACACCTTTAATGCTAGCACTTGGGAGGCAGAGGCAGACAGATCTCTGTGAGTTTGCATCCAGCCTGGTCCACAGAGTGAGTTCTAGGATGTACACGGCTACACAGAGAGACTCGGTCTCAAAAAGACAAACAAATCAAAGACCCAATAGTAATTTTCTTGTCTTTTATTGTTTAGAACAAGGCATGTCAGAGATAGTTTTTGTCAACTCTATAATCTCAGGGTCTCAGCAGAAGGGTTAAAACTCTGGGTTTAGAGTCACCCAGAAGTGTTGTCACTATCTTGTCTGGCAGTTGATACCACTTCTTGGCTGAAACCTTTGTTGAGCTGTCAGTTAGGTACCTACTTGTAGACTCTCTATGTGCCTACTGGGTTGTTTCAAAGTATCCTGACTCCATTCTAACAGTTAATATCTCAGGATGTGAAAGTCACATCATCTTTAATGGAGTATTCTGGGAAGTCACATATTAACACTTCTACCAGTCAAGACCAGAGGATATAAATCCCATCTTAATGAAAGAAGTATCAGTTTCCAGTTATAAGAAGAGCAGTAGGATAGGGATGCTGTGAGTGTCTAATGTACTACAAAGTCTTCAGGCTTCAGGGATGCTGTAGATGGAAGTTCTACTAAGAAGTCACAGAGTAAGAACAACAGAAAAATGGAGATACCCCACTGCATGTTGTTTTTGAGAGTCAGTTGGTATTATAAGGACATGGAGCACATGGAAGAGGGAGCATAGGGAAAGAGTATTTATGTTGGAGAGATAGTTTAAGTATGTAGGGAAGGTTAGAGCAAAGAGATGAAAGAAAGAAAGAATTGATGAAACAAGTTCTTTGGGAAAACCAAGAAGGACATCATCACACAGTTACTAAAACAACAGGCCCTTGAACTAGACAGTCCGGGATCAAGTCCTTCCTCTGTCAGTCTCTACTGAGTGGCTTTGGGTAAGTTACTTCTTCCTATCTCTATTTCCCCAATTCTACAATGAAAGAAGGTACCTAGCAAACCACTTAGAGTTGTTCTCAGTCTTCAATAAATTAAGATGTTGGAGCTGTGGCGTGTAGAGAGGAAGTTGCTTAGGCACATTAGCTGCACATGGCTAACAGTGAGAGAAAGGACAGTGCTAGTCTGAATACAGAAAAGAGAGGTACTTATTAAGAAAAGAGGAAGCTTTTTTTCTGAGAAAGAATGGAAAATGGGAAAGTATAATGCTCAACAGGAAGGTGCAAGCTAGAGAATTTGTATATTAGCTTACCCTGTTTTTTTTTTTAACCATTGAGTTAGGAGAGTATGGCATCTAGCAGGACTGAAAGAGCTGTAGGTGAGCTGTAGGTTTGGGGAGAGAAGGTAGTTCAGCAGCAGGCACTTCAAGAAAAGGGATGTATTGGGAAGGGATATATGGTGCAAAGCCAGGGAACACCCTAGGAACAGTTAGAGGTGGTCACTCCTTGGCAATTGTTCTGCAGAGCTGAATTCATCTCCCCCTCCTGTACGAGGTGACTTCATCTCCCCTTCCTGTACACTATGATGGTTAGCCCTGAATGACAACCTGATCGGATAGCAAAGTACCTATGAGATTAATAAATAATACTTCTGGGTGTGTCTGTGAGGAAGGGCATTTCCAAAGACTGTTAACTAAGAGGGAAAGATCTGCCCTGGATGTAGATGGCCTTTTCCCACAGGCTGAGGGCCCAGA
>JADRCD010028746.1:0-12364 GCA_019843815.1 Montemys delectorum
TTGGAAAGGAAGAAGTCAAATTATCACTATTTGCTGATGATTTGACTTCTTCCTTTCCAATTCGTATCCCTTTGATCTCCTTTTGTTGCCTAATTGCTCTGGCTAGAACTTCAAGTACAATATTGAATAGGTAGGGAGAGAGTGGGCAGCCTTGTCTAGTCCCTGATTTTAGTGGGATTATAGCATGTACTTTTTACCTGACTAATCTCCCTTCTTCAAATGGAGCATCAAACAACCCATGGTTTTCAATTGGATTTTGTAATATAACTATTATGCAGTGATAAAAGATTTTATGATTAATATAAATGAAAACTAAAATATGCCATGTAAGTTTATATATTCTTCTAACCATCTTCAGATGAACTTTGAATATCTCAAGCATTTCTTCTACAATATTGTATATATCTGATATTTCTCATAGTAGATCACATAACATACTGTGATATAATCTATGTCTAGTACCTTCATTT
This sequence comes from Montemys delectorum, assembly GCA_019843815.1. NCBI lineage: Eukaryota > Metazoa > Chordata > Mammalia > Rodentia > Muridae > Montemys > Montemys delectorum. The sequence goes on from JADRCD010028746.1 coordinate 471, forward strand.
CTGTAATATTTCCAGTGCCATCTGGTACAAAAGGCAGTATGAAGGTAAAGAGTTCAAGCATGATAACAGAATGTGGCTTTAGCTGAAGATAGCTTAAATATTTGCGTTATATTTTCAAAAATATCTTGGTTTGGGTAAATGACTCAGTAGGTAAGAACACTTGCTATCAAAGTATGAGACTCTATCTGAATTGTCAATACTCATGTTAAAAAAAAAGTTAGTTATGGCTGTGTATACCTAAGCTCCAGCATTGTAGAGTGGCAGTGGTCAGACAGATCACAGAATATTGTTGGCTACTCAGCTTAGCTAAAATGACAAGCTTTAGATTTAGTGAGAGGCTCTACCTCAAGTAAATAAGAAAGACAGGGATAGAGGGACTCACAGGTTGTCCTTTTCTTCTGGCGTTGGCATGTGCGTGCATGAACTGACATCTAATGTGTATGTACCACAGACAGACAGACAGAGACAGAGAGAACATTCTACGATTTTACAAACCAATTGTTAATCCCTTCTAGATATTTCATATGTTGAAGGATGCTGAAGCTAATGAAGTTTTATTTATATGAAAGCAAACACTTCCTCTGTCTTAAAGATGCAGGAGAAGATTTTCTCTCCAGTTTTCTCTGGCATTTGTTGTATCTTCAGCACATTGCTGAAATATCTTGTTCTAAGAAAAATACTAACCTTAAATATTGAAGCAAAGTTGAAGACTGCTTGGTTTTTTGAGGATGGTGTTGAGATATTTATGAACCAACCCTGAAGCCTACCTAACTTCCATTTTTTTATGTGAAACAATAAATTCTTACTTTTAGAAAACTTTTGAATTAAAAATTTTACTATATTTTAGAGAAAATATTTTAATATCATTTGTTCATTCTCTTATTCTCTATATGTGTATTACTCTCTAAGTTTTTTACTTGATTTTTATCTAAATTCAAATTCTATATGACATACTCTTGTTTGATATCTTATCTCCCAAATAAAAAAAAATGTCATCTTAAAGGAGTTCCATAAGTATTAGATTAATTAAATTAATAAAGTATGAAAGCCAGGTGATGGTGGCACATGCCTTTAATCCCAGCACTTGAGAGGCAGAGGCAAGCAGATTTCTGAGTTCGAGGCCAGGTTGGTCTACAGAATGAGTTCCAGGACAGCCAGGGATACACAGAGAAACCCTGTCTTGAAAAACAAAACAAAACAAAAAAAGTATGGTGTTGATAGTAAGTGAATCAAGCTATGAGTCCTTGAGTCTTCCTTTTCAGTATGTTTTATAGTCCTAACCATTCATGCTCACAGGTGGGAGACTACTTAAATGAAAACATCTATCTGATATTTTGTGATCATCATGCATTTTCATGCACTTCAGTCTTCCTGAATCACATCCAATGAGCCAGTGATTCCATTATCCCAGCAGATGCCTGGGCATTCTGGAAACTGATTGTACAATGCTAACAGTTGTATTGTCTTTTTCTCCATATAGTGATAAATTGTGGGCTGTCTAACAGTTAAGGGAGGTTGACCTATTGGATAAGAAGGGAGCCAACTTAAGAAAGTAACTTTTCCCAACTCAGTGTGCTTCATTCTTCATATTCCGTCTTTCACCATGTTCTGACATTGCCATGAATGGAACATCATGTGTTTTGCACTCTTCTCTTTATTCCGTGACCAGGCAACTTCCTAGAGTTATCTCAGAGATGTTCTCCAACAAGCAGTACTTTGTTCAATGGATCTTTCTGGCTCCTTGAACGGCTGGAGTTTAAAGCTACACCGCTTTTATCTCAGCTTTGTGAAAAATATTACAAAATTCCTTGGAGAAAATTGAGACTGTAGCCTTAGTGCCAGTGACAAGAGTCAGCTCTTTTCAGCAGCATAATTCTATTCTGTAAAATAATAGAAATATCCCTGAATATGGTTTAATTAATTTATTTATACATTGTTCCTTTCTTTATTTGCTTATTGGATATTTGCCATATATCAGGTATTGTGGTGAAACAGCCTTTGCCTGCAAGATGCTAAAGGTTACACAGAGGAGGAAACAGAAACCTAAATGGGTATTTACAATACAGTGAAATAGAAGCATACATTTAGTGTCATGAGAGCACTTAAAAGAGTCATTCAGCTTACTCATGATGATTCAAGGGAATGCACACAGGAGGTGAGTCATAGTAAATGATTAAAGATGAATATGAATTAGCACAGTTTAGAAATAGCATTGGTGAAAGGAGAAAGGTAGTCAGGAAACAGAGAGAATGCATGCATAAAGACCTAAGTGGAAACAAAAAGCATAGAGCCCATTCAAGGACCTAAGAAATTCAGTGTGGCTGATGGAAGAATTTGGAAAATAGGCTTGGTGGAAGAGGAAGTAATAGCTGTAATGAGGAACCAGTTCACAAAGGACTTCAAGTATTTCAAAAGTATGTTCAAAAATTAAACTTTCTACTAAGAAAAATAGAAAAGTATTGATGTATATTGTCAACAGAAAACTGAGATGTTCAAATACCATTTAGAAAATATCAGTGTGGCTTCAGTATGGAATATTAATTAGAAAAGGGATTCTAATAGGAAAGAAGCAAGTTCAGAGGATGTTGCATTACCTTGGACAGGAGATAACTGTGGCCTGAGCTACAACATTAAGGTGGACGTAGAAAGTGGGAACACATTTGGAATAGATCTTTGGTGTATGTGTTACATGAGTTTGTCAGCAATTCTTGCCACAGAGTTATAAGTATTGAGAAAATAAAACAGACTATGTGGGACTATACAAGTATTTATTAAGTAGTAAAGCTGTTACACTATTTTGGATGATCATGAGGCATGCATCTTCACAAATGGGTTATAATTTTATCAATAGACTAGGTTAGTTCTCATAGGATTATATTAGTTCCTGTGAGATGTTGTAAAGTACATTTAGCCTTTTTGAGGGCAGTTTCTTGCTCCCTGTGTTCATTTGTGGTTTCTCTTGTGTCCCTGCTATTTGATTCTATCACCAATCCTAAGATGCAGGCAAAAGACCACTCACCAGACAGTGAACACAAGTTTCGGCTCACATCGAATTTCTGCCACCACATTCTCATAATAAAGAAAACACTGTTCTTTATAAAGTTACCATCTTTTATATTTTAGTATAGCAACACAACTATTATGACAACATACCAATTTAAATTTGGGGAAAACACTTAAGTGTTCATTTTATAAGAAGACTAAAAAAAGGTTACAAACACGTGAAAAAGGTTTGATAGTAGATATTAGTCATTAGTGACTTGCACATTAAAAGCACAATGTGATATTACTACATTCCCAGAAGAATGGTTGAAAGTATGAAGGCTGACATTATTAAGAATAGACAAAGTTGTGGAACAATTAGACCTTTTGTACAATGCTGGAAGGATTATAAGTAATTACTAAAAATTTGAAAAACTGATTGACAGTGTCTGGTAAAGTTAACCAAATTCATAGTCTATGACTCAAAAGAACTCAGATGTTTTACTTTAGAGTTAATTAATTCTGAATTGTAAGTGAACAGAGATACAATAGTCTATGCTTGGGAGAAAGATATAAACTTAATTCTTCTAGAGTTTCTTTGGCTCCACACATTTAAAAGCCACACAATAAACTTATGGAGCCCATTAGGTTCAGAATTGTCAGTGATCTTGCTTTATTCAAAAAGAAATCTTTGCTTTCCTCAAAAATCATGAGTGATCTATACTCAAAAGAGTCATTGTGATAATATTGATGTAAAATAGTGAAACTAGTTCAAGTATTCTAAGTATTTTAAATTCTTACTACACTATTCATTTGTTAATTTTTGTTTGTGCATGTGTGTGTGGATGTACACATGTGTGTTTGTGTGTGTGAGTACACACACATGCCATTGTGCATATATGGAGATCAGAGGATGATTTGCAGAAATTGATTTTTCCCTACATCACATGGGTCCTAGTTGTTAAGAGCAGGTCATCAGCCTTGTTGAGAAGAACCTTTATTTACTCAGTGTTTCCATTAACCTGGGTTCCAAATCTTAATGTGAAAACTTGGTAATTGATTTAAGATGTACTAAGAAGCCATTATATATATTTGAGCCTCAGAGCAATGAAATCATAGTGCTCTTTCAAGCCAATAATTCTCTTTTTCATAATTTTTCTTGATTTTTAGTAATACTCATAACTAAAATTTAGTCATATAAGTTGCACAGGGACCTTGAATATCAATACAAACTCCCCTTGAATTTTGTCATTATAAAGAAATTGACATCGCATTTAGTTAGATACATTATTTTTCATCACTTTTGACAGTTTAATACATGTTTTCAATGTGTTGTAATTATATCTATACCAATTACCGACTGGTGTCCTCCTTCCTTTCTTTTTGAACTGCTTTTTCTTTGAATATGGTCTCCCTATGGTTATACTATGAAAAATACTGCCCCTCCACTTAGCATTCATTGGCAGTCCATTTTCTCCTCAGGAAGGACTATAGCTTCAGAGGCATCACATCTATATACAATGGATAGTTTGCAGATTCATTCATGTACATATGTCTACAACTGTTTTGTGTTCATGGTTGAAATATCTGGATGACAATGCTTCACGTAGCTCTTCCTCATGCCCCATCTTTTAAATTCTTTCTGCCCTCTCCTCTGGAGGTCCTAGGGACCCTCCCTGGGGAATACAGTAATATAGATGTGCCATTTAAGAGTTGATAATGAGAAGTCACATATTGTCAGTGCTTTGAATAGATATTAGTGTCCTTAGAGCACATTACTCTAGTGGCCGTGTGGAAAACACACTGGAACAGGACAGTGCTGGAGAAGGAAGGCTGACTAGCAGAGAAGCTTCTGTTGTTTAGGTTTGGAGGAGTTAGAAAGACTAACCAAGATGTGTCTCTGGGAATGAGGAGAAGGTACAAAGCCACAAAGTGTTAGGAAAGGGTCAATGAGAGTTTCTGATTGAGGGTATGACAGGAAAAGAAAATCCCAGCTTTATTTGAAATAATATGAGTTAAAAGACTTCTTCAAGCCAACACTTGAATGTATTTCATAGTTATTGAGCACATTTAATGAAGTAACACATGTAAAGTACTTAGCACAATGCTTCACACATGCTAACTATTCAATTAAGTTAGCTGCTATTATTCCATCCACAGCTGTTCACTGCTGGAGAAATTCACACAACCCAGAATGTTGGTTCTACTTTAAATTCATGGTTACCATGCTTAAGTGGGCTCTCCACAGAGTTTGTTCCTTCAATTATTGTGCCTACTGTTTAGAATATTTTCTATTTTCCTATGGCACCTTACCACAGTCCATCCTTTCTCATTCAGCCTATAATCAGACGTTATATTACAACAAGATACAGTCCATCATAAAACATCTCCCTCAACAATTCACCAAAGAGTCCATATGTTTGAATGTCTATGCCTCAAGTGTTGCTCCTCACCTGCTGTTAGCGCTGAGAAGTGGGCTATCGAAGGCTAGTACTGTGGAGAGCATCACTACTTCTGGAACATTTGAAAATTTGTGGTCAACCCTACACTTGCCTTTTTAGCCTCTTTATCTCTGGAGAAGAGAAATTAAAAGCAAGAGCTCTTGCTTCCTGTGCTTGTATTCTAGCTCTGTCACTTATCATCTGTGAGACACTGGGCAGGCCTTTCAAACCTCTGCTCTCCCATGCCTTCAACTGTGAAATAGGGATAATAAAAGCACCATCTTACAGGGAGGCTGTGAGGCTTCAATGAGATTATGCATGGAAAGTGCTTAGCCAGTGCCCAGCATGTGTTAGCTAATCACATTATCTATTATTTCTCCAGTATTTCTATTAGCATTTCTATATCCTCAAGTGTCTTCTATCAAAAAAGAAAATGCCCTTGTGAATCCCACATGCTCTTTAAATCACTGTCTCACTTATTTGCTGCAACATACCAAATGAACAAATAGGCTGCATGCCTTATACTGTTCCTTTCGAATTCTAGTTTTGTCAAGATCACCAATTATTGGGATGTTTCAGGATCCAACAAGTCTTCCACCTTGATATTATTTACCTCCTTTGCAGAATTTCTATGGCTTTGAGTACACTACCTGCATAGATCCTACACTTCCAGTATTTTCAGAACCCCCATTATTTGGGCTTTTCCCCTTCTCATTCTAGAAGATGGTTGTTTTCCAGGCCTCCTCTACTGAACCTTGGCTATTGTTATCAAGATTCTGTTTTGATAGCATGACTTTGATTACTGTCTGTCACTAATACTCCAAGGGCACAAATTAGTCCCAACATTTCATAAATTGAATGTAAAACAATTGTTCTCTTTCTTTAAGGTGTTCTGCATGTCATTTTCTAGTGTCATCATATCAAGTCACAGGCTTAATATCAACCACATGAGGGAATAGGTGACACGGAAAACTTATTTATATCACCTTAACTGGCCCCTACCTCCATTGGCATGAGTTACAAAAACATCCAGACACACTATCTAAAATAACTGCGAAGAACCCTAGGAAGCCACCTCATTTACCCTTCTTAACGTGTATCTATTTAGTGGAATCCACCACTATATCCAAGACTGTGCCTGTGAAAACTTATACATCATGTAATGTTTTCCTTCTTCACACCAAATACTTAATTGCCAAGACACAGTTTGTTGCAAAATAATTTCAACAGCATCATCACGTTTTTAAAGAAAATATTGTAAACCTACAAAAAGTACCCAAATGTTTCTCTTTTCTTAAAATGATATCCAAACTTTTCCTATAATTTTCAAGGCACTGAGTGCTAAAGTCAATGTGTTCCTCTTTTTCTGTCATGATAACACTCTTCCAGTTCTTTACATATACTACAAACTTCACTGAGGATTTTGATTTTGGTTCCTGAAATGTTAATTGTCAGGGACAGAGTGTCCCTGTTGTCCCTGAGAATTTGACCTTATCTGAGTAACAGTCTATTCTCGGAGGAACCATGGAGTGTTCTCGGAAAAACCATAAAATGTTTTGTCAATGCTTCCGCTCCGGCCAGGTGTGAAGCCAGGTGTACACCCCCTGCCCCACTTTCTCTTACCGCTTCCTTGCTCTGCAAGTATAATTGCCCTGCCCTTCTGAAGTAAAGTGAGGCTTTGACAACCGTTTTTGCTTGGCCTCGTTCCTCTCTCTAGCCCGTTTCTTTCAGGCTCGGTCCCCTTCAGACCCTGGTTAATTACTCGCCCCGCGGGCTGGGGCAGTTAATTCTCCATTTATGACACTATTTCATTTCAAAGATAAGGTAACACTCAAAGTTAATGGTGACAAGGCAGGTTTTACATTGTTAGAGTCTTGAAGAGCTCCTCACCTGTACTAGATGATTCCAGTTCTCTGTTTGTACAATAGTGTTAAATAGCTTTTGTGAAGAAAGTAGGTTTTATCATGTAAAACTCTTCAAACACATGTCGATAAAAAGATCACATTAAGATATACATTTTTCCAGGTTCAGTATATCATCCTCAGGAAGTTTTCTTTTGAGGTTAGTGAATCTTCTTGTGTCTACTTACAGATCCTTTCCTCCTTGATCATGCTTGTTTTGGTAACCCTAATTAGAGACCATCCATTCCTTGGGTAATCCATCCCCTGTCAGTTAAACACAATGTATCAGCATATATAACTAAAAAAAAAATACTATGTGTGCCACACAGTGTTAAATACATTGTACTCAGAAACACAAATATATAACCTACACTATAGACACACATGCACGCATGCACACACACACAACCCTGTTAACAAAATCTTGAGATTCTTTCATTTATTAAAGTCATGTTTTTTAAACAAAGCCCATAACATTCTGTTTAATCCTATATGATACAAATATTACTATCATGAATCGTTCATATGTCTGGTTCTGATTATATGGTTCAAGCATATAATCTCCAAAAATGTATGCATACAGTATGAATTGTTTAATGGTATTGCACATGCAGATATCAGTCTAGTAATATTTATATGCACATACTTGAGAAAAGCAATTTCAACATACACTATTAAGAGAGTGGTACATGTATCACATTCTACTAAAGATACCATTTGGAAACCATGAGCCATGTAGAGAAAATATCTTTTGAGAGGCATATTAGAGGGGAAGATAGTCTATTTCTGAGGCTGCTCTTCTGTTTGCTTACACTTTCTTTATACTCCCATTTTATCTCATTTCATACCTTGCAATTCCTTTGGGTTTATTTGTCTCTGTAGTGTGACAGAATCCTTTGGGAATATACATGGGAGCACAATAGCTGGATTATATGGTAGAACTATTTCTAATTTTTTTTGAGAAACTTCCATACTTATTTTCAAAATGGCTGCATTTGTTTACACCTTTGCCTGTACTATGTGAGGGTTCCTTGTCCCTCACATCCATGTCAACATGTGTTGTCATTTGATGATAGTCATTCTGCTTGGCATGCTGTAGAAACTTAGAGTAGTTTTGACTTTCATTTCTTGATGTTTAAGGATGTTAACCACTTTTTATTTTTTTATGCCTGAGTACTTTAATATTACATAAGCTTCTGACTTTATATTGCTCTTAAGGCCAACTCAAGACTGATGTCTTCTGATTTTTTTTTTGACCCTACCCTCATCCTTATATTTTAATATGGTTCCTATTGTTTGTGTATCCATATTTTGTATTTGTCTAGCTCAATACCAGGCACTAACTACTGTCATTTTGAAAAATTTGTAGAATTTGGTTTATGCTCATTGTCAGTTTTCTAGAATATATTCTATTTCCTTCTTTAGCTTCATTATCAGCTCATCCAGTCAAACTGCCTGTTGATTACCTAATTTGTACGTGACATCTGCTTAATTGATCAATTGATTTCAGAGGCAAAAGTTATTGATCAGCACAGAAAACGTATTTATTATTTGTGTCTTCCTGTATTTTGACCACCATAACAAAAAACACAAAAGGGCAGCTTTTAATACTGGTTAGGAATGGGCCTGCTAGGCAGCCCAGGCTGGCCTGGGACTCACTCTCTACTTCCCTTGTTCTCCAGAATGAGGGACAACAGAATTTTGACATGTTAAGCTTGACCAGATAGCTTTCTAAAAGGCATAAAATTATTTCTTACAGATTCGGAGGCTGGGGAGTCCACCATCAATCTAGCATATTAGGTGTTTAATGAAAGTTCATTTACTGCCACCTTATAACTTGGCCTCAAAAGGGATCTAGGGTCCTTTTTTTTAAAAAAAAAATAAAGGTACTAATTACACTTATGAGAACTCAGCTGTTATGGTATAGTCACCTTCTAAAAGTGTGTAATTTTTAATTCTAACCTTGGGCAGTTACAATTTCAACATATTAACTCTGAGGAAAGAGACAATAGGAATTGGGTATTTTTCACAAGAATGAAAAAAAGTACTTACCTTGAGTGCCAAACAAGCAACGAATTGATTTTCTAATAGTTGGTGTAGCCTAACTGTATTGGCATTTTGCCAGATGTTTTTGCATGACCTCAAAGATAGTCTTCTGATACTTTTCCACTGACAGGGAAGCTGGCTGTTCTTGCTAAAGGTCATCATCATTGCTTGCTGCTGCAGTTTATTACTACTAACCTGGGAGAGATCCCTTTAACAGGTTCAATTTTCATAAAGACTTTTCTGCTCTTTGGAGCAGCCATAATTTAATGCCCCCAATTAATTGAGAGAGCTAAAATTTCATACATAGTTAACTAAGCTTTCAATCAGTATTTGGTACCTAGAAAATAAGTCCCCAATGGACATTTGCTCCTGCAAGTCATGCTGCACCAAAGAAATTGGTGCCTTAGCTCAGGCTATTTCTCCTTCAAGTGAGCAAGTTCAGCAATGATAGCAGTCCGTGGAATGGAGAGTATTTCCAAGAAAAAGAGTTCTCAATGCTTCTCTAGGGTATCTGACAGAAATGGAAGCAACTTAACTTCCTCTAGGTAGAAGAGTCAATGGTTATATTGTCTACTTTTCAACCTATGCTAAATGAGTGAGGGTCCCCAAGAAACTATACTTTCACTTCCAATAGGTTGTTACTATTAGGTAGGTGCAGTTACTCAACCAATTGCTGACAGGCCCTCATCAACCATAGACTATTCAGATATGACAGCTTACCCTATATATTCTTTCTAATTCCCTGGGAAGAAATAGTTTTAAAAGGTTCACACAGATTTCTCAGTAAGATGGTTATGATGAGAAAGGGCACAGTCATGGCTGGAAAGTCTGCCTCTGCCAGTGACTTCTTGTGTGAGCATGTTATTCCCCTAAAGCCTGTCTCCCCAGTTCCATGGCTACAATTAATGACTACTCTGGTTACACACACACAAAAAAAAGAGAATTGAAATGTGGTGTCTACATAACAAATGTTTGTATCATCATGATCCACAATGGTCCCCAAAATTGAAACAACCCAAATTCCATCCATAGGCATGTTGGATATCACAGGATAAGTGAATGCAATGTATCTATACAGTATAATATTGTCCATATGTAACTAGGAATGAAGTACTACTCCACACAACAGTATAATTAAATATTGAAACTATTATGTCACATGAAGAGTAAGGCATAAGAGGCCACATGGTGCATAATTATGTTCATATTAAATGTCTATAACAGACAAATTCTTCAACATAAGATCAATTATCATGTAGGAAACAGTGAATACTGAAAATTTCCTTAGTAAGTAACAGGATTTCCTTTTCTAGGTAATGAAAATGTTCTTGTATTGAGTAGTACTGAGGAATATAATTAAATCCACTGAATAATGGGCTTTAAAATTAAAAAAAAATCACCACAGTTGCTCATTTAAAGAATGATTTACACTAATTTTACTCTTAGATGATACAGCAATTACAAAATCAAGAGAGGGGGGGTCAGATCTTCAACATTTTGTCTTACTGGTGGTGAACCTAGCCTTTAATGATAGATCCACCTGTCTGGGACTCAGAGATTTTGGAACAATGATCCAGATGACTAGTGGATAGCTACACTGACACAATATTGATAAAACACTTTGTCTTAGGCTTTTTCTAGGTTTCTTCTGCTTGATTCTTTGTTGCTTGAGTTATTCTTTTGTCTATATGCTGTGTATTTGGATATACAAAACAGACACTTCCAAGATTAGGTAAAGATGAGTGAGATAGAAAGTTCTTGGTTTGTAGAACTTATATCTAGTGCTCTGGATACAGTAAATGTTTCTAGATGCATTTTGAATGTTAATTTATATTCTCTTAAACAATAAAAAATCTACTATAAAAGCCTTTCATATCTACTTTGTAAAGTCTTTTTAAGATGGAAAAAAAGAAAGTCAGGATACAAAGTGTAGTTTCCAATCAAATTATCCCCATTGGATCTATTCCTATGAGGTCTATGAATGGCTTTCACAGTCACTTTGCTTAGATTAATAACCAAGAGATTTGATGGTTTTTCAGAGTGCAATAACATGGAAGACTCCATGCTGAGACATCATTTCTGAGGCAGTGCTAGTCCATGGCAACGCGGAACACTGAATACACTTGAGGTTTTGGGGTAAAGCCTTCATAACTTGTGATCAGGAAGGGGGTTTGGGGGCTCACAGCAGATGCTTCTGTTGACACTTGGAAAGAACTGCTTTTCACACTATCACTTGCTCTCAGAAAGCCTTGAAGATTCTGAGGTTATCCTTGAAAAGGGAAAGAAAAAAAACCACTATACAATGGTGCAACTCAAGTTTTATTTTATTTGTCTTTTATTTATTTATTTACACTCCAGATTTTATCCCCCTCCCAGTCCACTCTCCAATTGTTCCACATCCCATACCTCCTCCCCATACCCTGTCTCAATGAGGATGTCCCTACTCCCAGCCCCACCCCATTCCACCTGCCCTCTAAACTCCCTGGGGCCTCCAGTCTCTTGAGGGTTAGGTGCATCATCTCTG
>JADRCD010028753.1:0-12702 GCA_019843815.1 Montemys delectorum
CCATAATTGAGAAAATTGCTCTATCAGATCAGCCTGTAGGCAAGCCTGTGGGGCATTTTCTTGATTAATGATTGACGTGGACGGTGCCACTCCTGGGCAGGTGATCATCAATTGTATAAGAAAGCAGGCTGAGCAAGCTGTGGGGAGCAAGCTAGTCAGCAGTGTTCCTCCATGGCCTCTGCTTCACAGGCCATGACCGAGAGGCTGGAGTGTTCTGAAGGACCCAGGCTGTAAGCAAATCCAAAGAGTCCATGGAGTCCATGGAGTCCATGGACTCACAGTCCATGGAGTCATGGGAAGATAAATTTAGGCTCTACTCAGTGACCTACTATGACCCTCCAGCCCCCAGCCTCCAGCCTCTGAGTCTTCCAGCTGAGGTCCCAGATGGGAAGAAGCAGAGAGATGTACAGTCCTTGTCTGGATTTCTGATCTTTAGACTCCATCACTGTACTGGGTCTGTGTACTTACCATCAAGCCTCAGGAAATTCTATCACCCAGCTTTTAAAATGGAGACAGCCCGAGAGGTTGAGGACATAGTTGGAGCCAGGGCAATATTGCCTGAGTCTTGGTTATTGTCTTTCTGGAGATAGAATTCCAACTAATAATTAGGTTTGGCTTATGAGCACCAGGAAGCTTGGCTCATCCCTCTGCAAAAATCTTAAAACTTTCCGTTGGGTCTCACCTCTTTAAAAGCTTCATTTCTTCATCTAACAAGAAGGCTTTATGTGCTTGAGCAGGAGGCAGACACAGAGCAAATTTCAGAGAACAAAGGGCTTTATAGGTAAATATGTAATCCCCAACAGAGAAAATGCTCCAAGGGAAGGGTCAGTGCCTGCTGCTCAAGAGGATAAGAGAGGACCTGGATGCTGTTTGGGATGTTGGTAAAGTGTCTGCTGGCTACTTTTTAAGTCAACTTGATACAACCTGGAGCTATTTGGGAAGAGGGACCCTTAACTGAGAAAACCTCAACTTGCCCTATGGCCAAGCATGTGGGGCATTTTGTTGATTAATGATGGATGTGGAAGGCCCAACCCACTGTGGGCGGTGCCAGCCCAGGATGAGTGGGCCTGGATTGTGTAAGAAAACAAACTGAGCAGGCCATGGAGAGCAAGACAGTAAGCAGCAGTCCTTCACGGTCCCGCCTCCAGGTTCTCGCCTTGAGCTCTTGCATTTACTTCCCTCAGTGATGGACTGTCATGTGGGAGTGTAAGCCAAGCAAACCCTTTCCTCCTCAAGTTGCTAATGCTCTCAATGTTTTATCACAGCAATACAAATCCTGAGATAGTGTCTTAGGAATGGGCTCTCTCTCTCTGTCTGTCTCTCTCTCTCTCTTCCTTCCGCCTTCCCTATATCCTTCCCACTCTCCTTTCTTCTGTTTTTCTGACGTCATTTCTTTAAAGACATGAAAAGGGGTTGGAACATGGCCCACCCTGTGGTGCTGAGGATGAAACCGAGGGTCTAGAGCATTCTAGGTGCATCCTCTGTCACTGAGTTACATCCCTTACATCCCCAGCATTTGCTAACATTAATAAAATGAGATTTTCGTTTTAAAAAAAAATTTAAAGTGGTAGTTGGATATACACATACTAAACTGCAATCTCCGGTATGACACTAGAAGCCACTCTGGGCATTTATTGGGAAATGCATACAAGTAGGGACTCTCTGAAGAATGTTGTCAACTTGATTACATCTAGAATCAACCAATCAAAGCAGCTGGGCATGCCTGGGGGGATTTCTTTGATTGAATTGTTAGAGGTTAAAAAAAAAAAAATCTCAAATTCCACACCTTCTGGCAGCTGCCCATATTAAAGGACACAGAAGAAGGAAGCTGGGCTGGAGAGATGGCTCAGTGGTTAAGAACACTGCCTGCTCTTCCAGAGGTCCCGAGTTCAATTCCCAGCAACCACATGGTGGCTCACAACCATCTGTAATGAGATCCAATGCCCTCTTCTGGGGTGTCTGAAGACAGTGACAGTGTACTCACATACATAAAACAAATGAATCTTAAAAAAAAAAAGGGAAGCTTTTGGTTTTTTTTCCTGCTTGCTCTCACTCCGGATGGCAAGTTCATCTATCCTGTTGCTGAAGCATTCTTTTATGGGTACTAGAACCTACTTCTCTGGAATTCCAACATAGACTGAACACTAGCTGAGACATCCAACCTCATAGACTAAAACCACCAGGTTTTTTGGCCTTTCCGAGAGGCAGGCATTGTTAGACTAGCTAGATCACAGCTATCAGCCACTCTTATAAATCCTGTTTGTGTGTGTGTGTGTGTGTATTTGGGGAGCGATCCTTAGTCCCTGAGAGACAGAGAGCACACTTTAAGGGCCACATCTCAGTCAGGATCTTCTGCTTCCAGAAATCCAAGCTCAAGGAGTAAGAACTGGTTCTAGAGAAGGAGAAGCTTAGAGACTGGCAGGAGAAAGAAGCAGTTGTACTTGAGAAGCCCAGAGGAGTGGAGATTACTTGCAGGCTGTGGATGAGCACCAGGAACAAGTCAAGTCTGTCCCAATCATTACCACATGCCTGCATTTTGTCAGTCATAGCCCAGGAAAGTGGAAGAAATAGCTCCTTGCTGTAGGTCTTGAAAGGAAAGAGTGGGCCTGAAGCTAGTCCACAAGCAACTGACCTTCCCTCCATCAACAGAGTAGTGGTAGGTGCTTCCTGTGTGTGAAATGCTTCCTTTCCACCTGCCTGCCATGGGACCTATCACATGCAGCACTCTCCCAAGTGTAGCTGAAATGTAGCCCTGATGGTGGGCACTCCCAGTTGTCACCCCCGCCACACACACACACCTTCCACTGTGAGTGGCAGCTATTGCTCTGCCAGTAACTGCACCCTCCACCTATAACATGCTCAATAGATGTCACCAGCAGGGATGCTACCTCAACATGTAACCTGACTTTTACAAAATATTGTAGTTACAGTGTGTGTGTGTTTGTGTTCCAAGGACAGTCAGCAGGAGTTAGTTTTTTCCCTTTACCATGTGGGTCCCAAGGATCTAATTCAGGTCTTCAGGCTTGGCAGCAAGGGCCATTACCTACTTTCCATCTCTCCAGCCCACACAGCCTGACTCTCAAAAGCCACATTCCTGCTTCTTACTACTCCGAGGAACCCAGGGTCTCTACAACAGGCAGGAAGGTACAGCCTGGGCACAAAGAGCTGGAGTGATTGGACAGGAGTTGCCCAGGCTTATCTCCTGAGAATTCCAGCTGGCTGGCTCTATCCTGGTGTGCTGTGCTCCAATAATCCTCTTCTCAAAGAGACAGAGCCCGAGCTTACTATTGATCGCCCCTCACTTTATGGGAATCTAGGACAAGTGTACACACAGAGGCCCACACACCATATCTGTAAATATTTAACAATGAAAATGGAGCTTGCAGGCTGTTTCTTAGAATATGCCCATGAGCATGCCTGATAGGGAAGGCCAGGTATGAATTTAGATTTTTAATTCCCCAGAGTTTGTTTCAGTCTGAAGCATTGAAATGCTAGATAACAGGCTCCCATTTTCTCTTCCTTTTCTTTAGATGACACCAAAAGGGGCTTTATGTGCTAACATGTGTATCCCACCCCCAGTCCATCTGTTTTTGTCTTCATCTGCACTCTGGGCTGTCTTACCCCCAGCCGGCCCTGCCTCTGACAACAGAAATCTCATGCCCACTACTTTGACCTTCCTCCCAAATTATTCCGTTAAAGTTTCTTTGTCCATGTGTTAACATTAGGAGTCTGGGTCTGCAAGTGATTTGAGTCACAAGGGGAGAGAGAGAGATCCCTCATGAATGGGATTTGTGCCCTTATAAAAGAGGTGTGTGTGTGTGTAGGGTTAGCACTAGGCAGTGGTTGAATAGATAAAGGCATCTGCACAGAGCCTGATGGTCTGAGCCTGATCCCGCAGAACTATTTGGACAAAGGACAGAACTGACACCCACACATTGTTCTCTGACCTCCACACGTACACCATGGCAAGCACATGCTCTCTGTCACACACAGAATAAGTAAACAAATACTAAAGCAGTCCATGCCACATACTGAAATCAGCAGGTGCCTTAATAGTGGACATCCCGGCTTCTAGAACCACAGTTTTAGAAATAAATGAATAAACATCTGTGGCTTATAAATTATCCAGTGTCGGGTATTTTCTTACAGTAGCAGGAAAGGAGGCTTAAATAGGCAGCAGTAGTGGGCTGGGGCCTGTCTGAAAGGGAATTCTGGACTGTCAGGGTCCCAGAGTATGCCCAAAAGAAGAACACAAGCCTCAGGTTGGTCTCTCTTTGGTTTGGGGGGATTCTTGGTCCATATGCTCAGGCATGGCCAGACTGCCCAGTTGTAAGTTTCTTTTTTATCTGTTTGTTTATTTTAGTCATGTTCTCAATAGAGATCAGGCTGGCCTGGAGCTCACGACCCTCCTGTCTTAGTTGCTCTAGGGCTGGGATCGTGATGCACACCAGCACATTTGGCTAGATCATTTTTATCCCAGAGAGCAGATCAGCAGAAGCGTTCTATGCCCTGTGAGCGGTCAATTCCTTTTTCCTCTTCCTGAACGGTTACTATGTGCCTTTATTTGCGTTTGTAACCACCTATGATGTTTGTTTAAAACATCTGCCGGGAAGAGCTGGGCAGTGGTGGCGCATGCCTTTAATCCCAGCACTTGGGAAGCAGAGACAGGCGGATTTCTGAGTTTGAGGCCAGCCTGGTCTACAGAGTGAGTTCCAGGACAGCCAGGGCTACACAGAGAAACCCTGTCTCAAAACAAACAAACAAACAAACAAACAAACCAACAAAAAAACCCCACTTTGCCAGGAAGTATCAATCACTGGCCAATCAGAGCATACCTGATGTTGTGGCCATCAGGCCTGTTTGTTGCTAGGCTATGGGAAGCACTGAAGAGGAGTCAGGGAAGCCCACTGGGTGATGAGCCTTGAAGAAAGGGGCCATTTGTCATCAGTATGGAGATATTTTAATAGTTTAACAATGCTACCGCTGAAGCTCTCGACATCAGCTCTGTATTTTCTGCTTTTCTTGCTTTTGTTAGTGGCAAGCATCATCTTCAGACATTTCCAGTCCCTCTTGAGGCTTAGAAGTAGTCCATGCTAGAGAAAGGCAAGTCTCCAAAGGGGCTCATTCAGCCAAGAGGGGTCCCATTTGTCCCTTTCCCTTTTCTTCCTAAACCTGTCCTGCTTGGAGCAGCGTTAGTGCCCTGGCTGCCAACTTGTGACCTTGAGGAAAGCCAGACAGTTTAGAAATGTAGAAAGTTCAGGTTCCTGATGACCAGACAGCCTTAGATTGTCTACCTCTGGAATCACAGCTGTGTAAACCTCTGGAGTTAGGTGTGTCCTGAAATGCTAGTCGTCAGTGTCCAAGTCTCCTCAGAGCTGACCCAGGATAGGGAAGGAAGAGAGAAAGGAAAGACATGCGCTTTCCTCCAGAGAATTTAATTTTGTCAGTGAATCTTCAAGACCATTCTGGACACTAGTGTAACTCACATCACTTTGAAAAAAGGGAGCCCTGATCTCAGAGACTGTATGGTTTAGTAGAGACAGATCTGGGGCCAAGGCTTGGTTTTCAGGACCCATGTCCTACAATACCTGTGACACCATGTGTTCTGTCCAGAAGAAGGGTATTACGAAAAGGGTCTTTCTTAAAATCTCTCATCTTTCTCCATTAAAATCCTCTAGAAAAAGAACCAGAAAATCTCAAGAAGGCCATGGGCCAAGAGGATGAGGAGAAGCTGTGATGCAGGTTCTAATGCTGCTCCGACACTGAGGGAATGGAGGCCTCTGAGACCTTAAAATGGGTGCCTGCTTTCGCAGGATTCTCAGGCTGCACCACCCTGTGCTCTGAGCGCTTGATCTCCTGAAATCTGACCTCACAGGGCTGCCGCAGCAGGAGGCGGCACATTAATTATCCTAAAGGTCAACAGCCGAGCCTGAAGCCTGAGCACCTGGGGACCGAGTCTCCACCAGGGCTCAGGCCTCTCTGCCAGACTCCTTTCCATTCTCCCTGCATTTTGGGGGAGAACTGAGCTCTTTGAGATCTCCATTCCTGATATTTACTCCACTAAACAGGGCGGGCTCTTTTTCCTGTCCCCTAATCGGCCCAGGAGGCTTGCAGTGGCCTCCCTCAGCTCCCAGAGCAGAGCAGCCACAGGACAAAAGAACAATGGCTTTTCTGGGTACTTGAGAAAGTCGATGGTACCCCATGCCACAGGACCTTCCCATGGCCTGGTAGGCTGGGGCATCCCCCTCTCATGGACTCCCCTCTCAGATCATGGACCTACTGAGAAGTACTTCACCTCCCAGGGCTCCCTGCCCCAGGCTCCTAGGCTGTGGAGATGGAAAGCAGACCTTCCTGACTGGTTAACTTCAGTAGAGACGATAAGGCTCCCATGGAGGCCACCGCCACTGTATTCTTTCCCTGTGTTCCTTGGGGATCTGGAGACTCCATACGGTTCTCATTTGCAGCTCGTTCTTGAGGAGGCCTCATTTCCTCACCACACACTCCTGATGTGGTCAGGGTCTCCCTCCCCCAACCGGTGGGGATGGGGGCAGGGCCTCCCCAGCATTGGTCTGCCTTCTCTACACCCCTCCTTTGGCCTCTGCCCTTTTTCTGCATCCTCCTCCCCCAACACCTCAGGTCTTTCAATTCCTGCTCCCCGCACCCAGGGAACTGTGATCTGGACTGGGACTGACTGTTGCCTTGACAGAAATGCCCTTTCTAAGTTTTCCTGACTCTCTACCTAACCTGGCCTGTGTGGAAAGTCTGGGGGTGAGGTGTATGAACACTATATCCCATTGGATGTCCCATGAGACCCACCCAAGTCCCAACAGAGCAGTTTGTCAAGCCTTCTCCAGCTAGAAGGCTCCAGTGGCCTTCATTTCCACACCTTTGCCCCTCTGCTCCCCAAACAACTTCCACTCCACACCTCTCAGAACTTTGATCTCTCAGGGAGCCAAGGGAAACTGCTGCGAAGAGAAACGAAAAGAGCAGCGGGCCCTCGCTCTGGCTGAGTGATGGGTTTATTGTTCACCTCTCAACACAGAGCAGGGAAAGGAAGAAAATGAGAGGAAGCGGAAGTATTGAAGCCTCCCAGCCCACCGGTTCGGAGTGGCGGTGTACTTCATCTCTCTGCACCGGGTCTCCTTGTCTGTAAACAGGGCGAATGGGTGGAGTTCTGGCTGATACTGGGAATAATGAGCACAATACCTGGCGCAAAACGAGCGCAGTTCTCACTAAGGTGTTGTTAAGAGACGAGGGCTCAAATTCACAGGGGACTTTCTCCTCCGGCACTGGCTGCTGCTTTCAGGTCTAACCTTCACTTTTCACTGGCCAGGTCTCGTTCCAGAAGATACTGTTCTCCTTATTGGCAGTTCTCTGGGTCTTGGTCAGCTAGGGCCTACCTGGGGCTCAGGGGATCTCTTCCCTGCCTCAGTTGCCTGAGGTCCCTTTAGCCCACAGAGAGAAGCCAGAGTAGGGTTTGCCCTCCAAGGCTGCCCCTTCAGGGTATTCCTTTTGTCTCAGGCTGGACCCAAGATGAATAGCTGTAATGAGGAGATCAAAGCAGCTTCCATGGGCTTGGCCTGAGGGGACCCCTTTGATGTGCCACCATCCCTTCAAGCCCCCCCCCCCCCCAAACACCACCCTGGAGTCCTTGCCGTTCCTTCCGGGTTTGTTCCCTAGCCGAGCCAGCTAGGCAAGCGGTGGCTAGGCAGGGACCCATTTGTTTACTGAATCAGCAGCTATGGAGGTTAGCTCCAGTGGTGTTCAGTGTACTGCAGCAGGCCAGGCTGGCGAAACCCAGCAGGTTCCATGTGAGCTTCTCTGGGGGGTGGGCGGGGGGCAAAGAAAAACAAAACAAAACAAAAGATAGAAAAGGAAAAAAAAACCCCACAAAAACAGAAAATGTGAATCCCAGTCTGTTTGTAAAGGAAGGATGCGCCAGCAAACACTGGCTGCCTGCCTCTGGGCTCTAATTAGATGCAGATCCAGCTGAGTCTCCCAGACCTTGGCCCAAGAAAGGCTGGGATAATCTCCACTCCACCACCCCCTCTTTGTGTATGTGTGTGTGTCAAGGGTAGGCGCTCCTGCGAGGGCTTACCTGAAGAGCCTGAAGTATTTTCCTTAGGGTCTGAGTGAGAGATTCTTCCGTGGGCAGGGCAGCTGCACTCCCCAATGAGAAAGAAAGTGTGGTTGAGGCACACGGGACCGGGAGGCCTCCCTGCTCCCAATAGGCTACCGAGCTCCATTAGTCTGCTTCTGGGACTCTGGTCCCTCCTGCTAAAGGCCATACATAGTTCACCTGGTAGGGTCATATCCCTTGCCAGAGGAAGACAGCTGTTCAGAGATATCCGGGAGAACAATGCTAGGGAGGAGGGAGCCCCTCTACCCCGACCTGTTCTAGGGAAATAGATAAATGGTAACTGCTTGTTCAACATCCCTTAGCCCTAACCCCACCCCCACCTTGCCTCCCATAGGGTTTGTAGCCCAGGCTGTCCTGGCACTCACTCTGTAGAGCAGGCTGGCCTCTAACTCAGAGAGCCTGCCTCTGTTTCCTAAGTGCTGGGATTAAAGGCATGTGTCACCCCCAACACACACACACACACACACACACACTTCTCTGTACCTTGTGCTGGTCTGAAGTAGCCCAGACTGGCCTCAAACTTTCGATTTTCACCCCCTGCCCCCTGCTATGCTGGGATGATAGACAAGCTTCACCATACCTACTTAGGGACTATAAAGTTTTTACTACAGCAAGGGTTCAGGGAGTGGCTCTTTTTTTTTTTTTTTTTTTTTTGAGGCAGGGTTTCTCTTTGTAGCCCTGGCTGTCCTGGTACATACTTTGTAGACCAGGCTGACTTCAAACTCAAAAATCCACCTGCCTCTGCCTCCCAAGTGCTGGGATTAAAGGCATGCACCACCACTGCCCGGCTGGGAGTGGTTCTTTCTACAGCAGTGGGACCTTAGGTGCTAGGAGCCAATATGGAACAGACCAAAACTCCTACCACTATCTAAACTTGCACTGTAGGGGCCCAGGGACACAGACAGGAGACAGCATAACAAATAATAGAGAATTGTTACAGAAAAAGGAAAAAGACAGAAAGGGCAGAGGGAGGGGACAGTGAGCTGCTAGGGCAGTGACAATATTGAATAGAGTGATCAGAGAATCCTCTTGAAGGTGACAATTGGAGCAAAGGCTGAGAAACAAGGCTAAAGTTCAGGTCCACTGGGAAAGCGCTTACAGCTCTTTGCCTCTAAGCCCGCTCTCTGGCCGCCATTATTTTTGTCTTTTGAGATATGATCTTACTGTGTATCCCAGGCTGGTTGTCTCCAACTCAGATTCTCCTGCCTCTACCTCCAGAGTGCCAAAAGTACAGGCGTGTGACACTGTCCAGCCAGGCACAGGTGTTTCTAGTATGGCTGTTCCTGAATTCTCATGCAGAAGAAAGAAGCTGCGAAAGATTCTAATATTGAGTTCTTGATACCTGCAGTGTTGTGTGTCCTGGTTGTTAGGCATACAGCATCCTCTTGATTCCAGGTGCTGTGTGTGTGTGTGTGTGTGTGTGTGTGTGTGTGTACACATCATTCTGTTAAAAATAGGACAGAAAGCAATGACAACACAAAGCACTGAGGTGACAGGTGGAGAGAGTACAGTGCCTCCCAGGATCAGAGGAGCCAGAAGGCTTTCTGGAGAGATATTTGAGCAATAGTTTGGCAGGCGAACAGAGAGAGAAGGGCACTTCCCAGAGCTGAAAGACCTGTGTATAGGACTGAGAGCTTGAAACAGCAGAGAAGCTCAGTCATCCAAAGAGGAGCAAGCACCATGTAGACTGTGCTTTATGTTAGAGGTTAGGAAGGAAGCTGAAGCAAGAACAGAAAGGGCAGGCTGCAGACCTGCTACTCACAATACCCCTAACTGCACACCCCAGGCGCTCTCCATTTATACCTAAGGCTCATGGCAAGAACTCAGAGATGGACCTGAGGGTCACTGGGCCACTTTGCCTCTTCTCTTTCCTTTTTGTGTCTGTCTTTGGTGTGGCTATTTCCTCTGGGTGTGACATGCCCATAACCATCATGCAGCAGAGAAGGCTGTCCTAATGGCCTCAGCAAGGCTGCTTAAGCTTTTTCCCACTCACCATTTTGCCCGAGAAGTTGCTACGTCGCCTTGGGTGTATAGGTATATAAAATAGCCACACACATCAAACAGTTACTGATAAATAATAAACAAGTTATTTTAAAACAAATCCTTGGTGTACATATCACGTTACTATTTATTAAAGATGGAAGCAAATTAGACTAGTGAGATAGATGTGCTATTTATTTTCACATTAAAAATTAAATTTTGGCTATATAGTTGAAGCCAAGAATACCCTTTTCACATATGTGTGTGGATATAGATATAGATATAGATATAGATATATGGTAGGAAAGAGTAAAAGTATGTTTGGAGCTACTTCAGAAATTGTTGCAAATTCTGTCCAAAGCCAAAATTCACTTATTTTAAAAATGAAACTCAAAGTATCAACTCAAACATCAATTAAAATATCACTATTTTTGGTGGTGGTGGAGTGCACATGCCACACGACATGGAGGACAACCTTGTAGACATTCACCTTTTCACAGGGTCTGAAGATCAAACACACACCACCAGACTGTGACCCACTGAGCCATCTTGCCAGCCCCGAAAACAGTAATTAAACCAACAACAAAAGCCAGTTGGTAGTACCTGTCACACAAGCATAAGGACCTGAGTTTGGATCCCCAGCATCCGTGCAAAAGCTGGGCATGCTGGCTTCTCTGTCAGTCCTAGGTGGGAGGGGTGAAGTGTGGAGAGAAAAGTTGATTGGCAGAGCTCACCCCCTGAGGTCTAGTGAGTGAGCTCTAGGCTTAGTGAGAGACTCCATTTCAAAAAACAAGGCAGAGTGGCTGAAGGGATAGCTTAATGGTTACAGAGTTCACGTGAAAATCCTGAGGATTAGACATTAGAAGCCAATATGCAGGTAACAAGCTGGGCTTCCACACAGCTCTGAACGTGTGTAAACAAAGGCAAGAGGCTCACTGGCACTGGCTGGCTCCTAGTCTAGCAAAGAAAATTGGAACCCCAGGTTCAGGTAGAGATCCTACCTCAAGGGGATAGGCAGAGAAAGACAGAGGACGACACACAACATTGTCTTTTGTCTTCTGGGTGTGTTTACAGATACAAACACCTACGCACACACATGTGCATACACTCAAACACAAATAAATACACTGGGGGGAACCACAAACACCAACAAAACTAGGATGGAGAGCAAATGCAGGAAGACCCCCTATAGTGGTTTCAGTGAGACGTCCCTCCACAGTTTCTGGCACTTGAATACTTGGCTTGTATTAAATACTTGGTAACACTGGGGAGGCTTAGGAAGTGTGACCTTGTTGGAGGAAATGTCACTGGAGGCAGACTTTGAAAACTTAAAGACTTGTGCATTTCAAGTTACCTTACTTTCGTTCATGCTTCTGGTCCCAGATGGGAGCTCTCAGCTTCCTACTTCTGTTAATGAGCCTGCCACCTGCTGCCTCTGCCACACCATGGTAGTCTCTAACACTCTGGCCCTGGAAGCCCAAATAAGCACGCCGTTCTTTAAGTTGCCTTGGTCATGGGGTTTCATTATGGCAATAGAAAAGTAACTAATGCACAACCCTGGCCTCCAGAGGTGCAGGTGCATACATACATGCACATAGTATACACACACAGAAAAATCATAAAACCAAACATCTAAGCCAGTATAATCTAAAGATATACTAATTGATGCTTATATGAGGAATGGCAGTAGTGGGGAAATATTGGAAGTCTTTGCTTTCTATAATTAAACCACTATGCTTTTATAAGAGCAGAACCATTTGTATATAAAGTGCATGCACAGTGCAGAGTGTGCTTGTTGTGGGTTCAGATCCAAAAGCTCCCGACAAATCTCATAATACAGGGTAGGGAAGATTGCCAGGAGCACCTTGGATTCTTTGTTTCGTGTTTCATTTATTCTTGGCTGTTGTACGTTCAGAAAACCTGTACCATTGCCAAATTTTTCACAACCTCACATTCAGTGTGTAACTCTATATGGGGTTCAACCCACTGTCTGAGAGGGTAGAACTGGCTGCAGAGATGGCTCAGCAGCCAAGAGCACTGGCTGCTCTTCTAGAGGATCTGGGTTCAATTCCCAGCACCCACATGGTGGCTCACCACTGCCTGTAACTCCAGCTCCAGAGGATCTGACACCCTCATACAGATGTACATGTGAGCAAAGCACCAAAGCACATAAAATAAAAATAATTATATATACATATGTAGAACTTAGAGACTTCCTTGTGCTGCAGTTATGGCAGTGAACTATACAGTGAGAGCTAAATCTGGAGCAGGAGAGCTAATGGCACTCCCTCAAAGAAAGCAGGCTTGGGGAAGGTCACCCCAGACCCTTATTTGAGACTCCACTCACCTCTCTCTCCTGTCTCCCAGTTGCCTAAGCTTGGGTGTGTATGCCTGTGTTAGAGTGCATAGAGTGGGAGATTGACTGAGGAGGGGCTCCATTTGTGCAGTTTTTATTAGTTGTTAACCACGGTGACTTTTGTCATGGGGTGGGAGGGGGGCGAGTCACTCGTGCTCTTATAAGTAACCCCAATAAATTCATTGGTCCACCATGTTGGACTTGGGTGGAATTTTTTATTTTCTTT
>JADRCD010028758.1:0-11200 GCA_019843815.1 Montemys delectorum
TGTTTTTTGGTTTTTTTCTATTGTTGTTGTTGTTATTGTTTTTTTTTTGTTTGTTTGTTTTTTCAAGACAGGGTTTCTCTGTGTTGCCCTGGCTGTCCTGGAACTCACTCTGTAGACTAGGCTGGCCTCAAACTCAGAAATCCACCTGCCCCTGCCTCCCAAGTGCTGAGACTAAAGGCATGCGCCACCACTGCCCAGCTCCCCTGAAGGTTTAAATTTGGCCTCATTTCAGCCCATCTTTATCGTTTCAGCCATCAACTCTGTCTCCATACCAAACAGTTTAAAAACACACATGGTCCTTGTCCTTTGTGTTCACCTGACATAAAATTAACAGCCCATTAAGAAACACACCTGCAGTTACTTTATTCAGAGGCCAATGCCTTGCAGCTTTTAACTCCCTAAAATACCTACATTATTGCTTTTTGTGTTAAGGCCAAGAGTAATAACTATTTTAAGAATGTTCACTGTTAACTGTTAATAATAGATTTCAAATGCAATTTTGAACATAATTATGTATTACAGGACACATAATTTTGTGGAATTGACATTTCTAATAAAATACACCCTTTGAGATAATAAATGACCAACAGAGTCCGTTATTTTTCACTGAAAGTTACTTTTCTTCTATGTAAGACAGAGCAATTTGGTTCCCAAAGGGTGGATTATACATTTAACTCTTAAGGGTTTAGAAGTAATAAATACCTTCAATGAGTAGGAGATTAATAGACCATATTTATGTGGGCAGTTTTGCTCCCAACTTAATATTCAGTTTATCCAACAGCTATCCTCATTAGAAGCTTTTATCGTTTCTTAAAATGCACCATTTGGTCATGCAAACAATATTATAAATATAAAACAATTCAAAATGTTCTGGGGTCAAGCCGTACAATTTTGGGGTACCATGAATTGTCTTTAATAAATGCACTCATTTTTAAATCTCTGTACAAAACTGGTTGAGGGATATTAACCTTTATATGGAAACCTTAGCTAATATTACAACTTCTCTTTCTGCACTGTAGAGTCTCATGCATTACATAATAATGATACTTTAATGCTATTTCTTAAATCAAAAGAAGCTCATGAAGTTCTACTGTTGGAGTTTCCTGGTTCTTATCACCACTGTATATCTTGAGTACATATGCATCCATAACTTAGGAAAGTAATTTTACAAGAAGATGGTCTCCTCATTTAAGAGGTTAAAGTTAAGCTAAGGTGAGTAGAGGTAAAAATACATGAACAAACAAGTTGACCATAATTTAAGTAAAAGAAATTAATCTAGTGGTATTAGAGAAGAGAAATTCTCATAATTTATAGATGGGAAGTTTCCTAACCGTTTTTCCTCTTAGAGCCTTAGCTTAACTTTAGCAAAGTAGTGTCCTGTTAGCAAGATACATTGTTAAATTACCTTCTCCATTTTATTCTCTCTCAAAATTTGTTATGTATTTCAGTCCAGTGATTATGAGGTCATATATTCATTCATTTTTAATAGTGTAACTCAAAAGAGTGGAAAACTACAGAAAAAATATATATGAAAATAACCCAAACTGTGTTTTTTTGTGAAAAACATACGAGATTAATAAAGGCAAATGAAACAGCACAGAACAAGTATAACACTCTGATTCTCTACAAATTTCCAGCAAGAGAATGATAAGCTATGTCCTTGTATTGTTCATGTTTCAATTATCACTTGATCATGGTTTTTTTTTTCCTGAAGCACAACAAAAGGCTCAAGAAGAGCATACTCTCTAGTAACAGAATGCTTTTCCTTGTACACATGGGGAATGAAATTCATAGAGCCATGAATTATTTCATACTGTGAAGTGTTGTAGTTATCACAGTCTTACCAATATCCACCAATTTAGTTAGAGCTAAACACTCTCTTTATAGGTTGCAACACAGGTATCAACTGCTGAGCTGGAAAAACCAAAGGCAGATAAGTGACACTGAAGGATGGCACACTAAGTGAAAGTAGCTTTGTTCAACAAGAAATGGTCAAGCTGCCTTGAGGGCAAAAAATATCGCATGAAAATTATGATAGACATGGTTTGCTGTGACTGTTTCTCTTAAACCAAGGTTTTAAATATCTAGATATATACTTGAACACTAACAATGTGATTATTATGAAAACTGTTTTATAAATGTAGGGTAATAAGTATATTCTGGACATATGTATATATAGTTTTCTTACCTAATATGCTATGATAGATCTTAATCCTATTGTAGTTCAATATATGAAAATCAAAACTCAATTGGATGTTGGTACAAGATTGAACATGTGTTTTCTAAAAAGGACCTTCATAAAAAAACTGGCTAGGTTAAATGGTACTGTACTTGTATTAACAGAAACATGAACATTTCATAAAGGCATTTAAGAATTCCCTGAGAAGTATCTAAGCATTGTATTCCAAAGAAAACCATGTATCAAGAATATATTTATTCTTTATTTCACCCTACTGAATATTCAACATTTTGAAAGAATAATTGTTCATATTGTATGTGAGATGGTTTAAATACAATATTTATGGTATTTTGAATATAATATTTTCACATTAATAAATCTTTGTAAAATTTAGAATAATAGTTCTTAGAGAAAAATAGAGATGTAAAATATATCTTTATTTCCCACAATCTAAAACTACAAAGATATTAAATGAAATTAGCAAAATCTACCATTTCTACCTACACATGCTAGGTAAGCACTCTAACACAGAGTCCCACTCTACATCTCACTCTTATTTCATCAAAAGAGATTGTCCAGATTGTCTATTAAACATATTTTTGCATGCATTATATATTTGCAAAATGGGTAGGAGAAAGAGGGAGAGAAATGGACCCCACATAGTAAGCATTATAGACTTTGGTTTACACCAATTGGTTATCCAATATCAAATTGTCTGCCCTAAAAACTCATATACTAACATTAAACAGGTTGAGAAAGTTACATTTGAATGTACATGTAATAACAATTAAGGAAGAAAGAGGCCGTGGGTTTGAAAGAGATCAAGGAAGGGAATATGGGAGGGTTTGGAGAGAGGAAAGGGAAAGAGAAAATGTTGTAGAAAAAAAAACAAATAGTAATGGAACAATTTGTTGTTAAGAATAGCATATTTTAACTTTTCATTCCAAGGTTTAAGAAAGGAGTACTTGAATCTATCCAAATCCTTAAACATTTGAGAAATCAAAGAGAATACTATGTTTCTAAACAAAACCCCTTTGTCTTTCGGATGTTGATAATAGATCGCTGTGTTTAAAATCCATTAATTAAGTTTGCACTTGGCAAACATATCACTGTACATATATAAAAGATTAGGTCCATAAATGGAAATTCTTTATAATCTATCAGAATAGTTTATATCATAAAGTATACAGTTTTTCTTTATATATGTATATGGTCTATGATTAAATTACATTGTTAAAACTCTGTCTTTTAATTGAATGACTTAGTTGGAATGATATTTTGATTATATATTTGTGTATTGATAATGCATAAAATGAAACATAATTCTTTTAAAATGGTTTCTTAATTTTTTGTAAATAAATTTTTGTGCTAGTTTTATAGTGCTGGAATCTTCTCTATAAGCTGTTGTAGGAGAAAAGTAATAAACAGTCTTACTCAGCTTTGAATCTTGCAATAATGCTAAAATAATGACTAGTCTGGCCATATAACCTAGCTTGTAGAACAGTGGCATTGAAGGATGGGGGTAAGCAACCACTTTCTCACTTGACTTAAAGCCCCTACTACAAAAGGTGAAATCTTGCTTTATATCCTTAATTAATTGCCAGACCCACAGCTGCCTAGGTCTTAGGAGGAGATCCAATTACTTAATTTTGCTAAACTGATATAAATAACAATTGACTCCCTAAGTTCTTATCTTTATACCCATAGATTATAATATTTCTCAACCTTTATCAAATAAGCTTCTTCTATGTAATAGATGGAAATTAATAGAAAACCTCACAACAGGTCAACCTTTAGAGAATATTAGATTATGGAGTATTGCACTTTATACAATAGAGATTATTGATGAAGGGATGGTGGATGAACTATTATAGGGCCCATAGTTAGTAAAAAGTTCTAACAAGACTGTATTGTACGGACATGACAGGGTTTTTACACACAGGAAATCATTGCTTGCTGTGACTAAATATGCACAAGACAATCAAGACAGACAAAATCTTAGCATGGATTTGGGAGGGGTTGATGAAGTACCATATCTTGCTGAGGAGCTATTAGAAATGTATGGCTGCTGGAGAGAAAGATTCAGTTTTCTTGAGGGATGTGGCCCTTGAGATTGGTTCTACACCCATGTACATATAAGCAGTGCTAAGTAGATTTATTGGGCTTAACAAAAGAGAACATGAAATCAAGATGTAAAAGTGGTTGATGGATTAAGCATATTGGAAAAGGAGGAATGGAAAGTTGCCCGTGTTCAAGTCACATTATAATTGTCTACAAAATACTCAAACAATAAAAACAGTTAAAATATTTGTGCATTCATATTTACAGCAGAATTATTCATAGTAGTCCAAAAATTAAAATCTATGTAAAGGTTTCTCAAATAATGAATGGCTGAACAGAATCTGGTATATTCATTTGATGGAGTATTATTCATCCACAAAAAGACTAAGTATGACCTGTATTAACTACGAGAACTATGAGAACATTTCAGTGAGAATGTTTGTACTCAAATGATTATATATCACATAGTTCTATTTATGTAAAAATGTAGGAATTTGTGAAGATAATTGTTATATAAGAGTTCTGTACAATACTTATAATTCTTTAGAATGATAAAAATTTAAGTACTAAGTAATAGTGACAGCAAACAACTATGAATGCTAACATTCCTTGGATTGTGAATTTAAAGGGAGTAAATTGTATGGTTATATAAATTGTATGTCAACGTAACTGTTACAGAACTATAGTTAAGAGATATAATTGACAGGGCATATTTGCGCACGCAAGCGCGCACACACACACACCCACACACACGCACACACACATACACACACACACACACACACACACACACTACGGTATAATGTCTAAAGAAATTTCATGTATTTCTGGGTGGTTTGTAGGTAATACCTAGAAAGCTGAACTATTTACTCTCTTTTCAGTACACTTCCAAAGTGTGAATGGAAGAGAGTACCCAAAGGGGCAATTATTTTCTACATTTCATATGTAATATCAGATACTGTTATGTAGAAGCTAAGGTGTCAAACATCGTATTCTTCTGGACGTTGATGTGGTGGCGGGAGTTCACTCTAGTTTCCTATTTGCCTTAGAGTATGTTTGTGGAAGGTAAAGTATACAGAACACTTAACAACTGCTGAAATTCTTGATGTCATCTAACTGGATATTTATTAACAATTAGATGATTATCAATTTATCACGTAGTTGAGAGCAGTGAGGAAGTTTTATAACTTGTAATACCTGGCCTCCAGTCAAAGAGGCAGCTTTCACAGGTATTGATTTTCATTGGTTGTCATGTTGCTCTAACCTTTGATATGTACAATTTAGGAACTAGAAGAAATTCAATAATATGAAATTAACATTTTTCACAGACAAAACTCATTTCAGAGAATAGCAATAATAAGAATGATAAAAATAAGTGATAGCATTTATTGAGCATTTACAGTGCCTTCTTCATTGAGTTCCCATTTCTTATTTTTTTAAAAATACATCATGTGTCTTTCTTACCAGCATAGCACACAATTCACATGCCCTAGTTCTTCAGTCCCTTCACAATCTCTTACTAGCATCTTCAGTCTCTCCCTCTCTATTGGCTACTTATTCTTTGTCTTCAAAGCACAAATCTCCTTGTAAAAACAATGCCTTACATGAACCTTTACCTACTTATACTATTTAGTTTTTCACTTTCTTGCCAAACTGTCTCCATCTAGTACCAGTATTGCTTCATTACATACATATTATGTAGACTTTTAGCAACTGCATTTTTCCCTCTGACTCTACTTACTGTTCCAGTCTCCTATAGGTGTACTTATCAGGATTGAATCCATGTTGTTTTCCAAGGTCTAGCTAAGACTACTGCAAAAGAGTTACCCTTACCCTTTATATTTTTTTTTCATTTTAAGCCCTTAAATACTTAATAATCTTACTTCTATTTCTATATAACAGTTAGCTGCATGCTATTTTGCATAGAGGGTACCTGTATGCATGTTTTTTCAGCTCTCCTATTTAACCACACTCCTTAAGGGTAACAACTGTGATTTCTGCTTCATTTGTTAACGCTCTACAGTACTTAGCACCGTTAAATATAAACTTAATTGACATAACATTTAAAATCAAAGGTTTCTGTGTTTCTGAATACTAAGCTTTTAATTTTAGCTGCTTTCCAATTT
Organism: Montemys delectorum; assembly: GCA_019843815.1. Lineage (NCBI taxonomy): Eukaryota > Metazoa > Chordata > Mammalia > Rodentia > Muridae > Montemys > Montemys delectorum. The sequence goes on from JADRCD010028758.1 coordinate 6,367, forward strand.
CTTTAAAAGAGGACTGATGTGGTCAGGTGTGATTTCTCTGTCAAACCAACATTTCAATTTATTCTTCCTTCTCCAGGCCTAAGTAAGAAAGATGGGACCTGTGTATGAATCTGAACAAGACAACTTCAGTAGGATATATAACAAAGACAGAAAAATGCCAGCCAAAGGATAAAGGGAAGATAGGTGGCAGAAGAAAGATAAAGAAACAAATACAAATGCCTATTATAAGAAATATAGAGGCAAAGCAAATCATACATATATGTGTATACACACACACACACACACACACACACACACACACACACAAACATTCCTTAATATATACATATAACCTATTCAGTCCATATTATGTAGTTACATGTGTATAGTATGTATTATTTCAGGAGTGACCCTTGGCATCTGCGATCAAAGCAGCAGAGGGAATGGAATTGTTAGGAGAGCCAGAGGAACAGAGGAACAGGAGGAGTGCTCTGAGGATTCATCTCCTAGAAATATTAGAGATGTTACACCCATAAAGTCTCATCCACATGGCTGCCTAAAAAGGACCCAAACAAGGATGACATCAATATGCATGATAACATGGAAAGGGGAAATCTCATAGGGCCCCAATCCTTGAAAAGAACTACAGGCAAGTAAAGACTGGTGAGAGTGGGAATAGTCTTTCTCAGGGAAAAGCTCCCAACTTGGTTATTCAGTATTGTGTGTTAATCTTGTGTTTAACAATGAAATTGCAAGACTTCATTTTGAAAGGAGAATTTCAAATAACTTGAATAAAATGACTTCATGAAAATGTTGGCAAATAGTTGCTATTTCTATGGCAATAACATAAGTTTAAGTACAAGTGGATAATCCATAGAGTCAGATATATGCATGGGCGATAAATTCTATAATGAGTTGATTTTTTTTCTAAAAGCCTATAAAATTATGAGGATGGTATAGGAAGATTTCCCAGCTTTGGAAGCACTAGCCTGGGATGGTATTTATGCCATTCTATACTCGTAGCTTTGTTGAGGTACATAGAATATTAAGGTCAAAGGCCTCTAAGAGAGACTTATTTTATTATGTCATCACAGGAAAGGTGCATATTGGTTTAAAAATAACATAATACTTAAGCTGAAATGAGAATCACATATTAAACATATATGACCAAGAACATTTAGCATGAATTTTTTATGCAGGAAGTTTGCCTTTTAGCATAGTGAACCCATTTTATAAATCTGCTTTAGAAGTCAGGTCTCCACTATGCTTTAGAATAGCTTTTGTTAAAACTGAAATATATTGATAAAGTGATTTAATATAGTTGAAAACAAGCTGCAGCACTCTAGCTGGGCCCTCTGAAACCTTGTGTTATAGAAACATCTATATATCATTATAGGTAGCATTTACTGTAATTTGACATCAATCTTTAAAAATAATAATGTTAAGCTCTCAACAATGTTTTCTTTGTTAGTGCATTACTACTATTTTATTCATGTGGTTTACTGTGTGTATATGAATTATTCCCAACTTTACCAGTGTCTTAGACTCTGATATCCTTTAAATAAAAGACACTGCAACACTGGGTTTACTCAAAGAGCAGCTGAGTGCATTTTAATATCCATATGTCCTATGAACCAATACTGAAGAACCTGAACACTGTGGGACTGTGTTCCATCTGAATGCACAGTGATTACCTGTGTGCAAGTTGTACAGTCTTTTCATTGAGTGCCACAGAGGGCTTTCTCCCTACAGGTTATTTATTTATTTATTTATTTATTTATAATATTAGTTACTTCTCTCATATTACACATCTCAAACACAGCTTACCCTCCCTCTACTCCTCCCAGCTCCTCCTCACCTACGCTCTTCCCCATAATCACTCCTCCTCAGTTTTCTGTTCAGAAAGGAACAGACATCCACGGGACAACAGCCAAACAACACCAAACAAGTCCCAATTAAGACAAGGAAAAGTATCTTCCTAATGAGGTTGGGCAAGGAAACCTAATAAGAGGAAAAGAGCCCTGAGAACAGGCAAAGGACTCAGAGATACACCAGCTCCCACTGTTAGGAATCTCACAGAGGACCAAGCTAACAGCCATATCATATACACAGAGAATCTGATTCAGACCAGTAAAAGCTCTGTGCTTGCAGTTTCAGTCTCTGTAAGCCCATATGACCTCCGCTTAGTTGATTCAGAGGGACATATTCTCCTGGTGTCCTCCATCTCCTCTGAGTCCTACAGTATTTCCTCCCCACTTCTGTGGGGTTTCCTGAGCTCTGAGGGGAGGGAGCTGATGGAGAACTCCAATTTAGACTCTATCCATATAATGTCTGGCTGTGAGACTCAGCACTCATTCCCATCTGCTGCTGGAAGCCTCTCTGGTGACTTTTAACAGACACAGATTTTGTCTGTGAAATCAACATCTGCAAAACCCTAAATAAATGTAGAAGCTAACCTGCCATTAAAGGTTTGCACTTATCACTACATAAATTTCTTTACTCAGGAAAGACAAAGCAAAGAAAAATAGTCTACCCTCTCCTCTTCTGTTTTTTTTTCTCTTTGCCACTCTTTTGTGCAGTTCACAATGATAGGCAGTTCAAATGGTACATTTTGCACTGTTCTTAATTTTACATTTCATAAAGGTATGTGTATGTGTGTCACAATAAATGTGCTCAGCAAATGGAGACACATGGGCTGAAATTTTAAATTTGCAAAGTATTCCTGTGCAAGGGATCTATATTTGGATTTTATGTGCACAGATACATAATCAAGATAGCTATTAGTTAAACAACTGGCCTGGAGAAAGTAATCTCCCTAAAAAAAGAGGCTCAAAGTACATTGAGATAAGAATAAGTAGAAAACTGGGCTCCTAACTCAGTTCTGTCCATGGTTCTGACCATTATGCAAATCAGGTTACTTAACCTTTACTTGTTTTCATTTTTAACTGTAAGACAGAGGTAACAATAGCTGCCACCACATAAAACTCATATGTAGATAAAATACATTAGGGTATTTTAAGATCATAATGCTCTCTAAGTGCAGCCTGCTATTGTTACACACATGTCAAAACATTCTAAAGTTAGTAGGTAAAAACTAGGAATCAATTACTTCAATTTAACAGAATTCCCAGCAAGTACCTAAGTGGCAAGCCTTACAAACATACTTTTCAACCATTTTCAACAATATATACCTTCTGCAAAAATAAGACTGTGGTTACTTGGATGGGCTAATTATTATCCCTTAACTACAGATCTGGATTCATGGTCTCATAACAGATACAGTTCGGGACAACTTTAGACATGCACTGGTCCTGGTGTGCCGGAATGTTTGTCATAGCTGTTAAAGAGAAAAGGAAAAAGGGATTTGGCAGGGATGTACTTACCTCTCTTATTTGATCTACAGAACTATAGCCTCTGTATCTGTATTTGCCCGAGTAATTTCTGAACAACATTTATTTTGCATAAGGATTTTCCTCCTGAACTCTCTTAAGGGGCTGAAAGCAAACTCCCCATTTTTTCAAATAAGAAACTGGATCCAAGAGAAGTGAAGCTATAGTTGTTATCTGGACTTGGCTACAGAATGTTCAGGACAAGCTATAAATTGTGTCATATCAATCAATGGAGTGTTGTTTACATGGTCATATATTCAGCAGAAACTGACTAGAAAGCATCATTTTTCCCCTTCAGTGTTACAAAGATAGATCTTGTGGAATGAATTTCAAAGAAATGCCACTCGACCCACCAAGGCCAGTATTTTGCAAAACTGTAAAAATCCTGTAGCTGCCTTTAGTATATTTCAGTTTTTTTTTCTTACCACTTTTCTTTGTTCCTGGTGTTCTATTTTGACATTCAACTTGGAAGAATTCATTGTTGAACTTCTCAATAAATTTTATACTCAGTCAGATAGCTACTAAAAATATTAGGATTTTACTTGATCCTGATGCTAGAGAAATAATAGTTAAGAAATATTCCCAACCTTTTAGTGCTCTGGGAAACTGTTTACTATACACACACACACACACACACACACACACAAACACACACTGCACTGAAAACATACCTTACACTCTTCTTTGTACAGCATGTAAAGTAAAAGTACCCTGTCCATTCCATCTCATAAGATTTGCCTATGCAAATGGCAGTAAGCTTGTTTCTTCTCAGATCCAAGGCCTTATTCTTAACTATTCTGCATAATTATCCTTATGCCGATATATAATTGTACCTCTTTCTTTACATCAAAGAAGCTTCTATGTGCAGAAGATAAAAACCTTTACAGAAATCCACAAGTGGTCAACATGCAGTGAACAATTGATTTTGGGTGCCTGGCACCAACTGATACATCCACACTACAACCCCCTCACCTAAGGCTAAGGGAACATTGCAGATGAGGGTATAGAAAGATTGTAATAGCCAGCAAATCAGAAGTCTGCTCTGAGAGCTTTCTAGCTACAACAGGGAAGCTATACCCATGAATTCTCAACAAAATTGAGTGTTTAAACAAATCTCAACAATATCAACACCATTGAACGGTCCTACTTAGATGGGGGAAATCTCAAGGGACCCACCATTTGATAAAGAGCTACAAGCAACTAAAAAATGAAGGATGAGCCACGTGATTGGTTATCTAATACCAAGTGGACAACTCTACAAACATACATGCAGGGACCACAGAATGGACTCAACATGTCTTTACATTCTTATGTTTATTCATTCATATGTATATGATTAAATAAGGGAAGACTCTAAATTTAGGAGGGGATTGGGTTTGTGAGTATGGCCATTGCAGAAGTGAGTAGAAGGGGAGCAAATGATATAGTTACATTTTAAGTAATTCAAAATTAAAGATTTGCCTATG
>JADRCD010028760.1:0-11484 GCA_019843815.1 Montemys delectorum
GTCTTCCACATCCCCCTCCTGTATGCCTGTGTGTCTGTCCCTAACAAAGGGCTTTGCTCTGTATTTACAGAACAACACAGAAAAAAAGAGTATGACTTAGTTAGGGTTTCTCTGGCTGGGATAAATCATGATGACTAATAGCAACCTGAAAAAGAAAGGTTTTAGTCTATCTTATGCTTCTCAACTGTATACCATTCATTGAAGTCAGCTTAACATAGGAGAAAAGAACTGAGGCAGAGGCCATGGGGGAGTGCTACTTACATATTCCTCATGATCCCTCAGCCTGTTTTTTATAGGACATAGTACCATGAGCCCAGGGATGGCCCTTCTACATGCATCACTAATTCAGAAAATGTCCTATAGTCTGATCTTATGGAAACATTTTCTCAGTTTAAGTCCCCTCCTCTCAGATGACTCTAGCTTTTGTCAAGTTGCCATAAAATTAGCCAGGGAAAGGAATGAAGTATTCTTACAGAAATCTTTAACAGAATTTTACAAGGGAAGAAGTTACTTTACTGGCTTTTATAAATAAGAAACATCACTGCAAATAGATGTGATCAAGATATATCAAATGTTGTTTGCAAAACTTTGGTTTGTATTGTGTAAGGTTGCTTTCAACTTACTGGCTGTTCTCAGCAAATGATTATCACTACATTCAAATATATCATTGTGGTCAGCGACATTAAGAAGTATGTAAATTAAGATTACATCTATGTATTTAGCTTAGTTTGTAAAAGAAAATTTCAGAAGAATTCCAAGACATAGAAAGAATGGTTAATTTGTTCTCTTAATGACAAGTTAAACTAAACAGGTATATCCTACTGTGACCTCAGCCTTTTGGCTGTGTATTGACACTGTGCTACATTGAGCTTAGGTAGTAGAGGATACAAGCAAGGTGCTTGGTAGATTGTTCAGACTGTGTACAAACTATCACTGTTCTACAAACATCATTCCCTAAACTCACTTCTGTGATTACATGGTCGAATTCTATATTGCTAGCTTAAGAATAAGAAGTTGAACCAAGATTCATTTGTACATATATTTCTTTGGTATATGAATATGATAAAAAGTGGATGATAGATGAATTATAATTTTCTACATTTTAACAGACAATTTAAATAATATTACTCCTAATATGTAGGACTTAAGGTGGTCCACCTGTAACTCTTTCATAGGAAACAAAAAAGCATCCAATGTTTAAATAATACATAATAGAGAGTTGCAGTCTTCTACTAGAGTTTATTTCTTCAGAGTTTATTTCTTCTATCAATAAAGTGACCTTTTCTTGTACAATACTCTAGTTTATATTTCAATAACAGTCTTTTTGTATCAGGGTTGAAACTATGCTCTTTATTGAGATAGATGTTACAAAGAGTTATAGACTAGTGAATCGTCAGTTGCCCAGAGGGAAAAAGATAAAAGGAAAAGTGAAATTTGACATGTAGCTATGCAGATGGACATAAAAAGGGTATCATGAAGTGTGCAAACTGTGAATTGTTGAATCATATATTAACACACAACAGTTATCACCCTTCACAGACATGAAAATAAACAGAAAAAATCAGTGATTTACGTGGCCATATTAGATTAATAAGTCCCAATATCAATGGCCCAGTGCTGAAAACTAGCTACATGAATAATACAGCTACAGTTACAAAAGAAACTATTCCTCTTTTAGTTATAAATCTGAACTCCTTTTGACCAAGATTACTCTTGTTACTGGAGCCTATGATAGCCCAACCTGTCACTAGACTTAATATATTCTTGTCCCTTAAGAACTATAACTTATCACTTGGTAGCAAGTGGGTTACACTGGGCTCTTTATATCTTGGCAAGTGTTTTATTTTCATAACACATATTTAGTCTTGGTACTGTTTAGAGTTGAAAATGGTAATTACAGACAGTGTAGTTGTAGACAAAAGATCTCCATTAACAGTAAAGGTACCATGAAATTTGACCCTTTATCATAGGATATATTAGTCATATTATATATTTTATAGTCAGGAATCATTTATTGCTATATAGTATTGGAATAGCTTGCTGAATATGCTGAGGCATAAGCCCACAAACTTTGGGATGTGATGTTTGACACAAACAAATACTTTTTAAATATAGTTTCCTTGCTAGTATTAAAAAAAAAAACCTTGGGAACCAAGAAATGAAATCAGCACATTCTGTCTGTATCTCATTATCTTTACTGATGCACTGTGAAATTGTGTTTTCTCTAATTCTGCAATTCTGAACTCTGTCTGGTAAGGTATCCTTTTGTTAGAAAAGTACAAAATTTGCTAACTAACACAATAGGATTACCCTTTATTAACTACATGTTACATAAGCAAAAAACAGGTCATTTTGACAAGAGAAGCAATCCCTACATATACTATAGACACTTACAGAAAGTGTGAAATCCAGGTGCTGCACATGAGTGCTTCTTCTTATTCCTTTGCCCAGATGTAAAGAGAAAAAAAATTCCCTATTATGAGGGAGAGTGTGGGAAGACACTTTATGAGCTATACAGTAACTATTCAAGTTTATGTATTAACAAATAGTAGTGCTGTTCAAAATGAAATTAGAAGAGGAAGCTGGCTAGCAACTGTGTTTGAGTATTTAAATGTGGTGGTTTATGGTCGCCTTATTGATCCTCTTCTAAGCTTCCCCAAACCAAGAGGTAACCATTGGAATTTTCTAGATCTTTCCCCAAATGAGTAAATAAATAAATGTTCTATGAGGCATAAAATATGATCCTGATAAAGACTGAGATGTGACATGCAGATCCACATTCAAGGAAGAACAGTGTTCAACTCTGCAGAGGGTCATTGAACAGCCTTCAGGTGTTGGCCTCTGCAGGGTCTCAATCAGCTGCATAAAACTGTTTCATTGAGGTCACATTCTTCTGACAAGCACCAGTGTGCCTCACTGAGCAAAACAGAAGTAAAAAGCAGAGCCATTACAACCCTTCCCGAGACACTAGGAAAGTCATTACCCCAAAGCTTCCTAAATCACAGTTCGAGTTATCTCTCTGACCTAATAAACACCTGCTTCCTAAACTGTAAAAGAAACTGCCTTCAGAGAATCAAACCTGGAACAATAAATTTAATAGTATTTTTCTCCAATTCAGACATATACTTATAATAGTAATACTTGCATTATATTCCTTTCATTTAGTTTAATATCCTTCTAGAACATTAAAATGCCATGATTGGTATAAATCAACCTTTGGAAAGAATTTTTAATGGCTAAAATATTAGGGAACTAAACATTTCAATGTTCACATTTTATTTTCTTTGACACTGGGAAGTACTACATGGAAGGTTATTTGATCAGCTCCTGAAAACAATATAACCTGACAAAAATATCTAATGTTTTGGGCATTCAAGTCAGTAGATACCTTGGAGTAGAAAGATAAACATTTGAACTTTTAAATGTCTTTTTTATTTTGTATACCTTTCAATTTAATATTTAAAAATACTTTAAAATTACTTGAATAATTCAGGAACACTTACATATTTTTGAACCTATTTTTATATTTTTTATACTGCTGATTTAGATACTTGAAAATGTTTTAAAGCCGTTAACTACAGGGGGAAATGCAGCATTTGTATATTTAGGCATTATTGAAGTATAAGTGTTTCAGAGGTAGGGTAAAGTTAGTATGAATGTTAAGGCTCTCTCTAATCTTATCACTCACTTGTCATACAATTACTTTAAAGAATGCATTTTACAGATTAAAAGCATAGATAGCCTATCCTACAGTATGCTCCTAACAGTTGCATCTGGGGATGATGTGATATCCTTGGTTAAATTAACATTAAAATGTGTGAAAAATATCAACTGCCTGGGATTTTGATGCTTTGTAGATTTACTTGGGTCATTCCACACTTCTATTCTTCTGCTCTTTATCATGTTCCTATGGCACTTCCATCAGAATTCCTCCTTTAATTAAAATTTTAGGACAAGGGAGGAAAAGTTTCATCATCTCACAGCCTGGCATTCTCAGATTTTTGACATGAATGACAATGATAATTTTGAAATAATCTATATGAAATACATCATTTTTTGAAGTCAGAATAATGATATATTAGCTTTATGAGTCTATCATTTGATATTACTAATATAAAGCTAAAAGAGCTTGTATTTTTATTGAACATTGCACCAGACAAAGTAGCTATACAAATATAGTATCAGCTGATCCACAGAAACAACATATGAGCATTACTGGGCAGGCTTACTTATTTCAGTTTTGTAGAAAGTACTGGGACCAAGAGAAAAAAATGAATTAAAATGGGAAATATTTAATAAATACTGAGTTGACAAGATTAATTTCTGATGCTGTGTTAAAACACTCTGACTAAATCAACTTAGGGAAAGATAGAATTTGTTTCAGCTTGGGGTTACAGGGAAATCAAGGACATTCAGGGAAGTCAAGGCAGGAGTTCAAGCAGGATCTTGAAGTAGAAACCATGGAAGAATGCTGCTTGCTGGCTTTCTTCCAAGTTTATTCTTAACTAACTGTCATATACCACTTAAGCCAGCCTGTCTATGGAATGCTGTCACCCATAGTGGGCTAGCCTACAGGCCAGTTTTAGCTGGAAAATCCCTCATTTCATAGACTTCTTCTCAGGTGACTCTAGGATTTGTAAGGTTGACATTACAGCTAACTAGGACAGTCTGTGAAAAGAAAGTGAGTGAAAAATGTAAGAAAACTTTGTAGGGTTAGAGACATTATTAGCATAGAATTTCTGTTTGATTGGCGAGTATGAAGTCACTAGCTTTCTAACTCACCAAAAAGAAAAAAAATATGTTTGTTATCTTGATTGGAGATGTTGGTCCCTGGTTATAAAAGCTGTAATCTGGGGGGTCAGACTAGCCATATCAGATAAAAATGTGTAAATATAAGGATGTGTCAGGAGTATGGATCTGAACCATGATCCTGGTGTTGCCAGAGTCTACACTGGTCACTGTACAAGGCCACATCTGTGAAAGATTTTAACTGCATATCCTTAAGTTCATTTTTCTCACCAATGATACAACACCTAGAATTTTTAAAAGTGAAAATAAAAACTCTTCAATGAGACTATAACAACTTCTATCAGAAATCATAGCACTGGGATCCTAGTTTTTTAAAAATTTTATTTAAAATAAGTGAAATAAATTTGTCCACCAAAGCGATAGTTACTAAAGGATGGACATGGGACTGAGACAAAACAAACCAACAGTTTCCATAACCCATTACTTAGAAAGAGATCCATGTTAATCTCTTAAACTGTCATGGTTAATGTTTGGCAGCAAAAATATTTAGTTGAGCTTTATTGAATGAACCTCCTGTGACACCTTAGTTTAAGCCAAGACGTCTGCTTGTTTCACAGACATTGTGCCAAAGTCTGAAATGGCCAGTGTCAGAATCTCGTTGGCATGAGCTGATTTTGGCACTCAGTATACTCTTGAACATCTGAGTGTATTTTTATGGTAGGTGCTCTCCCTTAACCACTCAAAACAAATTTATTTATTTATGTTCATTCTCATGGCAATTTATACTCTCCAAATCAAATCTCTCTGTTCCATATAGCAATGTTTTGTTTTTGTTTTTCTATTTTGGAATTGTATGCAATATACTCAGTCACTCAAAGTTTCTTTTACAATACCCATTTATCTCAAACTACATCTTTTTTTTTTTCAAGTAAGTTGATAAGGTAAAACATCTGAACTACTGCTCATTGGGTATGTGTCCCTTACTGTAAATATTCAAGGTTATCCCAATATGAAGTTGTTATGGAATCACAGTCAATTTTTACTTTGTTTCTAAAACAAAATTTAGTTGCTGGAAAGATGGCTTGTGGGTTAAGAGCACAATCTGCTCTTCCAGAGTAACAAGATTCTGTTCCCCATCGCTATATCTGATAGCTATATCATAATCGCCTGTAATTTCAATTCCAGGGAATCTGACATTCATTTTATCTCTTAAGATAACTGCATGCACATGATTCAAATACATATATTTAAGCACATAAAGTACATAAAGAAAGAAGTAACTCCTCAAAACTAAGCTTATCACCATGCATGATAGAGCATGCTTTTAATCTCAGTATTCTAGGCGCAGAGGTAGGTAGATCGCTAAATTCAAGGCCAGGTAGGAGTATAGATTGAGTTCCAGGACAGCCAGGGCTACACAGAGAAACCTTTTTTAGAAACAAAATAAATAAATAAAATAAATAAATAAATAAATAAATAAAGCCAAGGCTATCTATGTACACAGTTTGACTTACTTATCTAAAATCTGAGGACTCAGCTTGTGATAACTTTCTATCAGATATTAATAGGAATCTTCAGATGACCACATAGATTTTTGGTTGTAGTCATTTTGGGTGATATGCAATCTTGATCTTGCTTGGTCCCTCCTGTACTACATATTTCTTATGAGATATGCCTAACACACCCACCTGAGCTTATGAACTTGAGAGTCTTATATAATCCTTTTCACAAGAGGCAACTCTAATTTCAGTGCCAGCAATTCAGTTGCAGGTACTACGTCTAAATCACAATCCAGAAACATTTAAAGCTATTTAAATGATGTATCATTTCTATGAATTGCTTTGCTTTAAAATCAAAGGGATCTACATTGTGATCTTCTTATTTATGCTTGCTGTAGAATATAATGCATAATACATCATTTTCTAAAATGGATATTTATTATACAATGTGGTTCACTGACATGTTGCTCAAGTGAAATGACTGAGAGCATAATGCACTCAATTTGTTGACCAACTCTTGTCTGACCCAATCCCCACATAAACCTGTCAGTCTTCTCATTAAATAAATGAGTCAGAGCAGTATTCCAAGTTGGGAAAATTAAAATACCCAGACACCAAAGAGAACTATTTTCTCTTTAGTTTGTTTTGTTTTTTATTTGTTGTTTGTTTGTTTTTCAAGACAGGGTTTCTCTGTATAGCCCTGGCTGTCTTGGAACTCACTCTGTAGACCAGGCTGGCCTCGAACTCAGAAATCCGCCTGCCTCTGCCTCCCAAGTGCTGAAATTAAAGGCATGCACCACCACTGCCCTGTTCCTATTTTCTCTTTAGTTGTTAAACAACTGCATGCAATAGTTGTCTTCCCCTTTTGGAGGAAATGTCCCAATATTCTTCACACACTGAAATTCTGAAACGTTCTATTGATGAGCATGTTCTGTTTGTATGGTGTATCTGAAACTATATACAGACCACGTATCCTACTGAGGCCTGAATTTTATGTGTAGATTCTTGATTTTTCCATATCTGTGATTTTATATCATGCTATCAAGGATATAGTGGTTCAATATAATTTTATGAGGGAAGTCCATATGTCAGGTACCCTTAGGCTATATTTTGATGGAATATGGAAATATTAACATAGCTCTGAAACAAAATCTTTTTAAGAAGACCATTTTGTATACTGCAACTATGAGATATTGTTTTTTTTCTGCTAGGAATATAGAAGCAATATAGAATAAGGACTACACATCAAATATTTGAAGAAATGTTGATAAACCTTTATAAAATATAAATATTCAATACAACCACAGCCAGTGTGCCTACCATATGATAAATTCTGAAGTACTTTTAATGTCATCATATATCATCCATATGTTTTTGGAAAAAACATTAAACAGGTACATTATTGTGTCATTGGAGTATTAAAGGTTGTAATCTATAGTTTTGCTCTCTACACACCTTTAGCTCCTAGAAGTGAACACATTACAAGGCTCCTCCCAGCTTCCCTTGAATCCATACATAAGAGATACATACATACTTTTACCTTTACAACTTGCCTTCTTGGCACAATTGCTGGGTGCTAGTATCTCCTGCCTAGAAAAGTGTGCCCTTATCAGTGTCTTATCTCAGCCTCTCTACCTGCCCTAAACTTAAGTTGCTAAACTCTCCTGATCACCTGCCTGTAGGAACAGCCTGTGTAGCCACTCTGTTTTTAGATCTCACATAGTTGCCCAGTTCCAGTTCTCTCTCCAAAGCATGGCAAACTCTGTCCTTTCCCCTTGTGTCCACAACACCCTGGCCCTTGCCTCCAAGGACTCAGAATTTCTGCCTGTCCCTTCCACTTAACAATTGGCCTATGGCTTTCTTTACTGACAGATCAAGAACCAACTGGAGAATAAGACTTTAGCATCAGAATCATCCCCTATAAAAGGTGGCATTTATTTCTAAGAATTTGGAATATTGATATTCAACATTGCTTTGATTAGTGTGAAACTAATCAAATTTATACTAATGTATAAACTCTTCTAGGACTCAAGATAGTTTGTTGTTTGACTCCTGTTACTGCAGCAATAGTCAGAAGAAAAGGTAAGTGAAGACCCTGGTAATATGAGCTCACTGTCCAATCCAAGGTAATGTGCTAATCAATCATAGTTGAAATATTTTCATTATATAAGTTATTCACTGAAAGCATCTCCAAAGTGGTTTTTCTTTGTATCCTTTACTGATCCACAAGTACTGTGGTCTTGTCATGGGACTTCCCAGTAATGACTACAATGACATGTACTGTATGCATGCCATGGAAATAATAGAATCTCACAGAACTGGAGATACGGATATGGTTGTGGATCACCATGTGCATGCTGAGGACAAAACCCTTGTCCTGTCTAACAGCAACAAGTGTTCTTAACAGATGAGTTATTTCTTCAGTCCTACATATTTTTTCTTTAAAGTTATATTTCCTGAAGAAAGTTTCCTGTTGTAGCTACAATGCTACCAGCAGTTTTTAATCTGTGCGTAGCAACACAAAATTTGGAAGTCGCATATAAGATATCTTTAATAACATATATTTAAATTACAATTCACAATAGTAGCAAAATCACACTCATGAAATAGCAAAGAAATATGAATTGGGTTCACCACAACATGAGAAACTGTATTAAAGAGTCACAGAATTAGGAATGTTAGGAACCATTCAAGGTTGTTTTTATATAATATATATAATACTATTATATTATTAGCATAATATATAATATAGTATAATATATTAATAGTATATATTATATTAGTATATATTATATAATGAACTAATCTAATGTATATGTATATATATGTGTGTGTATATATATGTATTTTATACATATGTATAAAATTTAGGAAGGTTTATATAAACCATTATTTTTGTTGGCATTAATAGTGGAATATATCATTATGAAAATACTTTCAACATGATGTGATCAGCAATAGCTTTCTTCAGAAAAAGAAAATGTAACCACTTCATATTAGTCCTAAAGTGGAAATATCTTGTTTAATTAGATTCGTAAACTAAGTGAATTATTTTCCATTATTTTATTAAATGCTTTAGTTCAGAATTAAAAGAGGATAAAATACAGGTATATATATTTATGTATCAATTCATTCAATTTCTTAGAATCATTTTTGTTCCTATTTGATATATATATATATGTGTGTGTGTGTGTGTGTGTGTGTGTGTGTGTAAGAATATATTTATATACATATAAATATATTCTTACTGTCATTCACTGACAGACTGTACATATTTGTTCATTTCTTTTGGCTTTTGCATCAGCACTGCTTGTCTTTACAATGATTTTTCTCTATGCGAAAAAAATCGTATATTTAGTCTCAAATGAACTTAGCTTTCAGAGTTTTACTTCTTATTCTCTATCCTTCCCCTAATGCCTAAAAATCACTTAGGATTTCTCAAATATTCTTTCTTTTCTAGTTTTTCAAGACAGGGTTTCTCTGAGTAGTCCTGGCTGTCCTGGAACTCACTCCACAGACCAGGCTAGCTTCGAACTCAGAAATCTGCCTGCCTCTGCCTCCCTAGTGCTGAGATTAAAGGTGTGCACCACAATTGCCCAGCTCAAATATTCTTGAATACTGAACTGCATCTTCCATTGTATTCTAGTCTCTTTGATCATAAGACCTAATGCTTTTGTTGTCTAGATTGCTTTTACTGAGGCACATACATATAGCTGTGGTATTGGTGCTATCTTCTATTTTTCTTTACTTGTAATATTTCTTGGCTATGAGAAGTACAATGTCTAATGGGTGGGTATTGTTCTTTTAAGTAGCTTTAGCAGATGAAGTCCTGGTACAGCAATAGAATGATTAATGTCGCACCCACAATGTCCCACTATCACCAGGCATTGACTAGAAATCCTCTGTGCTGTACTGAATATTTTATAGTTATTTCTAAAATCAAATTGAAGCTAAACATCCTGAAACCATCATGGTTTTAAACTTCGTCATCTAAAGCCTCCTTTACATGGGTCTAAAGAGATGGCTTGATGTTTAAAAACATTTAACTGCTCTTGATAAGGAGCTAGATTTTGTTCTCAGCTAGCATATGGTAGCTCACCAGCACAGAATCTGGACTCTGTGAGCACTCCACACACATGATGCACTTATATACAGGCAAGCAAAACATGTAAAATAAAATGTTTTTTAAAGTCCCCTTAAAAAAAAAAATCAACATAGTCTTTTATTTCACAATGTCTTGTGATATAGGTCTTTGGAAACACTAGACTGTTAAGGCAGAAGATATTTCAAAAAATGCTTTCTAGAATTATTTTAGTATATAAATTTAGTACATGGCCTTCATGCTTTATCACTATGTGGTCTGGCTCCCCTCCAACTTGTTTTCTACAATTAAGGATGATTCAGTAGGGTCTTGTAAGTATGTAGTTTTAGTTATGTTAACTGATAATTTTTTAGTATATTTTTGTTTCAAGGGTATATGAGTTTTTTACATTTTCCCTATACATATCTTACTTATTTTGTGAGCCATGTATTCATCACATGAAAGAGAACATTCTACGAAGATTAGAAAAGTAAATAAATCATTACATTGAAAAAGACTTACATAAAAGATAAATATTGGTGGTTTTATTAGATCCACTGTTAGGTTTTCTTTGCTTCAAAATGATACAAAAACAGAACTCTCATTTGAAAGTATAGAAAATACAATTTATTCTGAAGAAAAATATGAATATCCATGGGTTGGGAACACACATTTAGGTTACCATAGATTTCATGTTCTAATGTGAAAGCAGTTTTATAAGGAAACATAATAAAGTAACATAAAGATCATAATAGTTACATAATAAATAACACACAAGTCAAGACTCTTTTCAAATAGGATGGCGGAAATATTAAGTAGATTGATTAAAGCTACTTGGTAAAAATGATTACAAAGTAAAATGGTTATATGCTCCAATAGACCTCAGATACAGAATATGTGATAATACTGTAAGGTTTTTGGTTGGTAGAAACTAGGATTTTAGAAAATTAAAAAATCTCAAAAGTATTTTTTCTATTAGTCTGAGTATTTTAGGTGATATGTAAAGGTGAGCAAGGGATAACTATGTAGGGAGCTAAAGATAGGACAATATTTTACCCTCTTCAAAATCATAATCATTGAAGATCTAATCAGTTAGGTAGCTTTGCAGAACATTTAGTGAAAGAGGAAGTTTTCATTGAACTCTCACTAACAATG
>JADRCD010028762.1:0-19343 GCA_019843815.1 Montemys delectorum
TCTAATTTTCTGCATTATAAAAGAGATTTTTGTTTATTATTTAATCACAATAGTATATTAGTATACTGCATAGTTATATAATACCCACAAGCATAATTTTATTGATGTACCATAAGCAGGGGCAAACTCAAAAGCCTATGGGGCTTTAAAAAGGAGGTCATTAATTTAGGAGGGTATAGGGTTGACATTGGAGGCATAAGATGCATGAAAGAAATGATGTAATTACATTTTAATTAAATATTCAAAATTAGTATTTCATTGCATATTCTTATAAAATGGAATTTTACTTTAATTATGCCAGCAATCTACAAAAAAAACATTGAATACTTCCAGCCTTTTCAGTTGCTGCTAAACAGTATACCTTACTTGTGTTGTCTTTAATGCTAATAGAAATTTTTAGGGGTATTATATTGCTCACTTAAAGGTGGACCAAGAATCAATATACTGGAGTATGCCTTAAGATAAGCAAAAAGTTAATCTTGAATATTAAGTATTTACTTTTTATCTCTATTAAGAACAGTCTTTGAAAAGTCTAATGCTATTCCTATGGTCAAGCTACATTCCTATAATCTCAGTACTAGAGAGGCAAGGTAGGAAGTTTGCAAGCTCTAGACCTGCTTGGGCTACATAGCTTCTATGTCCTCAAAATAGGTAGAAAAAAATTTGAGAATTTATTAAGTCATTTGGTTTCCTAGTAAAAGTTTGTTAATGTTAGTTTCTGTAATAATATAAAATAAATATTTGTAAAGCTAAACTCTTCAAAGTATATACCAGTTTTAAAAAAAATCTATTATTTAGTAGATGAAAATACAGAACAAATTCAGCTGCTTCATACATTTTAAAATTGCTCATTCTGAGATGCTTAATCTAAGCAGAAAACAGTGGATACATTAAACTTTAAAGTATAAAGCTTTTTTTAAAAGTAGATGTAAAATCAGAAAATAAATACTAAAATAAAAAGCCGTGAGGGCAAATCAACTATAATTTCAATATTTAAAGCTAAAATTGTGGTGCATGGTTTAGAATTACCCCCAAAATCTATTTTTATTACATGGACCTTAGATTTCAATAATAATTTTAAATTAGTTTGATCTAGATGGAAATATGTCCACTTAACCTATTACATGTAATAATGAATTATTATTAGGTGAGAATATTTTATTGTCAACTCTCAATGATTCCAAACTCCTAAATTTGTATTTTGGGCCTTTTGAAAGTTTTTTTTTTTTTTTTTTTAATAAATACTGTTTCAAAAATCAGTGAATGAACAACTTCTTTTTCCTTACTGTTTTACTTGTTTTTGTTTTTTTTTTAGTATTTCTATGATCTCTTTATTTATTTGATATATAAGAAAAGCCATTAAACAATATCATATAATTCATCATCTTAATTCATGACATTGTCATCCCAGAAATGTTAAAAGTGTGGTAATATGGTTAGGAGCTATAGTGAGATGAAAATATTTATATCATTCTCATATCATTTAAGTGCTAGCTTTCACTGGCAATAGAATGTTCAAACTTTTAAATAGATTGGAATAATTTATATTTAGACAAGGTAAAAAAGCCTTTCAGAGTTAAAATAATTTGTGAAATGTCTTGTTTTCCATTTCATATGGGCAAAACAACATTTTTGATGACATATCAAAGATGAAACTAAACTAGGGGAAATGTATACTTGACTCACTTAGATCTCCATAAATTTTTAAGTATCAAGGTTATAGCTCTTTAATGCATTTTATTTTTCATACTTTTAAAATTGTTAAGTTTATTCAAGAGCTTCAGTATTTTATGGTTCAAGTATGGTATTCTGAAATATGTAATAGCATGATTTTGCTTTTGATTATGCTTTAGATTTTATAGGAACAAGATTGAAATTAAAATGCTAGAGGCAATATTTACAGGGAATATACTGCTTCAGTATGACTTAACAGTTATTACAAGATTATTTAATAGAGCACATATTTCATAGTTCATGTATAGTATTCATGTGACATGTCATCTTACACTCAGAGACGGTAGAACAGAATAAGATTGTGTATGCATATGAAAATCTTCAGTGATAGTCTCAAATATGGGTGCTTCATCTTCTTGTATTACTTTTCTAATATGCTCTGAAGCACCAGGTTTTTCATAAGGAAAAAAATACCATGAAGCTAAGTATTTTCATTTTTACTTTTAAAGGAAAGCATATAAAAATTTATACATAAAAATTTGTATTTTTCTTCAAATGCTTCAAAAGAAATTTGAACTCTTCTTGGATAATATTTTCTTGATGATTTATGAAGTATTTTTTTACCAAAATCATTTGGACTTTTTATCATTTAAAATACTAGGCTTGATTCATTAATTGACTTCAGAAACAACTGCTTTTTAATTTGGGAGTTGTTTATGTGAACTTTTTTATGACATGCATTTTTTCTGTTACTGATCTTAGTGACAGGATTTTATAGGATTTTATTTAAAATGCAGGCTATGCTTTATATCTTAATTGCATGTGAAATAAATATGTAATAGAAAGCTAAGTGATTCAGTGAATATAAAAATATCATATACAAAAAAACAAAGACAGTATTTGAAGTCACCACTTATATTAAAATTTTATTCCTTGCAGTTTTAGAATCACATTAATATCACAGAGGTAGTGTATGTGAGCTGTAGTGAATAGATATTCATAAACTGCCAAAGTCATAAGTCATATTAAAAAATATGGCTTACAAAAATACATTTGCTATATTAAATTTCAGTGCTTTTTATATAGAAACATGGTTTGGGTAATGTTAATTTTATAAAAAAATATTTTAATGTAATTTTGATCCTGTTATAGCTGACCATGAGTATTATTTTTCCATGAAACATATCATTTTTAGTGACTGCAAATATGTCAATAAGGGAATATAGTAGGTAGGTGTTTAAACATTTTGTCATTTTGCTTAACACTCATTAAATGTCAGTAGTACTTTTACTGTAATAGTTTCCTTTATATTTTGCAGTGGATGATGTGGGAGAGAAATTAGAGCATATGGGGAACACACCATTAAAAATCGGTAGTGATGGTTCACAAGATGTTAAAGAAGATGGATTTGGTTCAGAAGTGATAAAAGTATATATATTTAAAGCAGAGGCTGAAGATGATGTTGAAATAGGTATAAAACTATTTTAATTCGATGATATAAGAGACATTAGAATTCTTATCTTTCATGGGGATTATTCTAAAATTCTGAAAAGACAAAAATATTCATAAACTTCTTAGTGTATTTTTAAATCTGTATATGAATGTCTACATATAAAGTAGGAATGGGGAAAATGTCACTCAGATTTTTTCAGATATGAAACTATTATGGCAGAAAATTTTAAAACATGAAAATAATTTGTATTAGAATAATGATTTTGATGGATGTATAAGAGCATTGCTGACAGAGGAAGGTATTTTGGATTTTAAACCTACTTCTAGCACTTAACTGAGAAATACTTTCAATAACTTGTATGTTCTCTTACTACCTTGTTTCCTCATTTGTATGATGGCCATAATGACAATGACATAATAAAGTTTTTACAAGAAGTGAATGGGTAAATATATATGAAATTTTTATAGTAGTTGTCATATAAATGTGATGTAGCTGTTAACTGAAATGAATGATGAATGTTTAAGGTAAAATTTACATGTGTATTTATTTTAATGGCACTTTGAAATTTGATAAAATATTTATATATCCTGGAGATCCTCATTTATTCAGGGATTTATTCCATGATATATTTCTAGTTTATATGTGTTTTAATTTTTAAGGTGGAACAGAAATTGTCACAGAGAGTGAATACACCAGTGGACATTCTGTAGCTGGAGTGCTTGACCAGAGCCGAATGCAGCGAGAGAAAATGGTTTACATGGCAGTGAAAGATTCTACCCAAGAAGAAGAGGATATCAGTAAGACAAAAGGGCACTGCAATGACTTATAAGAAACAATTACACAACTTTAAAAGCAATTGATAACAACCATAGATGTACTGAATAACAGCTAAGTTAAAAACAATAAGCCTGTTATTGCAAATATTTAAAAGTATGGGTCCTTTTAGACATTTCTGAACCAATATATTACTCAGATAAGAAGATATCTCAAGTAATATGTTACAAAGAGATGAAGAGTTTATAATTTTGGTGTAATGAAGTTCAAAATACATAGAAATCAAATCATATATTAAATATATATTATATATATTATAGACATGTATAGTACACATGAATTCACACAGGCATACAGATATATAGGCATAAATTTAAAAATACTTAGATCTGTTAAGTTTACTTTTATTTTAATAGTTAATCTCTTAGGTAGAAAGTACTATTCCTTTTTTTTATAAGACAGGTAAGTCCTCAGGGAAAATATGTTGCCCAAGACAACACTAGAACTTGAGCACTTGTCTGCTCTACTGCCAGTGTTGACAGTAATCACTTTTGGCCTATCTGGTTTTAGCAGTGAAGGGGTTAACTGGTTGATCTCCTGTCACTGAAAAGTTGGGTGGGTAAGTATACAAGGCTGTTCTGTTAGGATGTTAATTTATTATGCTGTTCGTGGGTAATTGTTACTAGGGTTTCCTGGGACTCAGGATCACAGGGTAAAATATCCTATTCACATTTGCTTTCTTTTGTCATTTTTTTCATGCTTTTTTATTTTTCTTCAAGACATTTTATTCTTTTCCTACATCGTCTTCATCTCATTATTTAGTATTTGTCTGAGGTTGAATTTGTTTCCTTGCCGTGCTGACAAAATGCAATTTTATCACACAAGGGCAAGAGCCTCCTTTTCATAGAATTATCTTGATAGTGCTATGTTCTATTTATGCTGCACTCTAATAACTATTCCTCATGTCTTTCTCTAGCAACAGCAGAGAGTTGAATTCTACCTCCATTTCACAGCTGAAACTATCAAAACACTTAGTGCTAGGGAACAAAAATGTTTATTTAAGTAATGTTTGTTTCATCTGAAATCTTAAAATTTATAATTCACTAATTAAATGAGGCATGATAGGCTATGGGAAACTGAGGTATAGGTTTATCTAATGACATAATTTGATAGGAACATGAGAAACTTAGACCAGCATCTATAGTTATTAAAGAGGAGAAACAAGAAGATACCTTTCCTCATTTGTTTTATACATTTTTATAGTAAATAGAAGATACACATTTTGAATTGTAGGAAAAGCATAAATTAAATTTGATCTATATTTATGACATTAAATGGAAATATTTTTCACAAATGTATATAAATTTTCCCATTATGCTTAAATATTTAAAACCTCAATACTATTATCTGTAAATATGTGTTTTTTTCTCAGTAGTATACTTAAAAGAGTGTCACATCTTGAAGAGTGTCTACTAATTCCTGAGCAACAGCATTTTATATTTATATTTGTATGTACATATATGTATAATCATATATGATAATAATTATTTTAAAAGTTTATTTGAGGACAAGTATACTGATTATTAATCATTACACTAATGGAAGTATCAAAATAGTATGGAAAAGCATTTCTTTATATTATATTGAAAATAGTTAGAGTTCCAAAAAACTATCAGGAAAACTAATGGAATAACACCCCTTTTATAAGTTTCCAGTGCATTATATGTTATAATACCCTCTTCAAGCATACCTGTCTTATAAATTTAAAAATCATTTTCAGAGCCAGGTATGATGGCGCATAGCTGTAATTCCAGGACACCGAAGGCTGAAGCAATAGGATTGCAAGTTTTAGATCAGCTTTGGCTGCAAAGCAAGACCTTGTCTCATAAAGAAAAACAAACCATTTTTATGGCACTCATTTCTAATAATGGACACTAATGAGGAAAAGTTGTTTTCTAGAAGCACTACATTCCAAAATAGTGAATATAAACTTAATTTAAATTTATACATTTGAAATCATCTAAGATTATTAAATACTTGAGATTGTAAACAAGTAATTATTTCCAAAATTTAGGTTATCCTGAAATACCAAGTGATTTGTACATGGAAGTCATTATAGGGGAAGAGGAAGAAAGTTCCCTTGATATTCAGCTTGAGGACTCTGATGTTAATAAAACAGATTTACCTGTTGTCTATCCTGCATCATATGGTAGGACACTAGTATTTTTACCTAAGTGTATAAAATATGTATTGATTATGCCTTTGAGCAATTAAGTATTCTGTGTTATAGTGCCACGGTGTGTTGGCTAATTGAATAAAATATTCTGCAGTGAATTGATTCATCACCAGTTACTTTACATGACTTTTTGTCACATATCTTATATTACTAAACCTTGCTTAATGCATTTTTGTTAGGATATGTTCTAAATCCTACCTGTACAAGTGAGCAACATAAAATATTTTATTTTCCTAAACTAGGAGTGACCTTTAAAAAAAAATCCTTCCTCATGTGCAAAAATATATATCAATTTTTGACACATAAATAATAAAATTGAGGTTCTGGAAGAAAACCAAATTCTTTAGAATGTATGTTACTTCACTAAGTTTTTTTTTTTTAACCACATTATGTCTTTTGTTAATTTCAGTATTTTTATGTAGCTTACACTTCCCAAGCTTCCAGTGTGCAATGCATTAATTTATTTAAATTTCTCTCAAAGTTTCTTTCATCAGCAGTCATGCATGTATTTGAACATCTTCATTGCTAAGGATACTTTGCAGAAATAGCTATTCAGTTTTCACTTAAGATGTAAAACTGTTCTAGATATTACCAATTCTAAGGAGGGAGATAATAGTGCCTATTTTCAATAGAGGGGATTATTTAATTTTTGGAAGTTTTCAATAACAAGTGTATTTTATTGAGAAATTGGTAGCAAAAGTTAAATTTTATAGATTAAAATATAATCTGGTAGTAGTTCTGTAGGCAGTATATCAATTTATAACTAGTCGTTTTTTATAGATGAAAGACGGGTTTCCCGAAGGTATGAAGATTGTCAAGCAACAGGTGAGAGAGCATTGTGTAGGAGACATAAATTAAATGTACTACCTGATAATCCATTTTGGATTTCCCTAATGATACAAATACTAGACAGTGTACCACATGGGCAATGAAAGATTGCTATAGAAAAAAAATTATACAAATTACTTGAAGAGAAAAAAGAGCAAGTGTTCATATCAACCATTTATTAATGTCATTCTTGGATTTAAAACTGTCTTAATTTCTATGACAAACATCTAATATGTATATATCATAAACCCATGTCCCAGCTTAATACATTTTTAGTTTAATATACTTCAGTGTTATTCCATGATAGATGGGTTTCTTTTCCTTAAAGGAGACTTCTTTTTCATGACAAAATATATAATTATTGTTTCTTCCCATGAGTAACTTCACTCTAAAATATAGGTTTAATACAAATGAAAAATATATCACAGCATATATGCTTGTCTGATGGTTTTGTAGATTTAAAATATTAATGTTCTATTAAAATATTACTGTGCTATTGCTGTGAAGAGCTGTGATCAAGGCAATTCTTATTAAAGCATTTAATTGGGGGCTTTTTTACAGTTTCAGAGGGTGTCCATTATCATCATGGCAGGAAACATGACAGCAGGCAAATAGGCAAGCATGCTTAGGGATGACAACTCATATCCTGATCTACAGGCAGGCAGGCCAGCAGAGAGAGAGAAACTGCCCTTAGGCTGGGGTTTTGAAACTTCAAAGCCCACTCCTACATTCTCCTGTAAGGCCACACTGCCTCCAACAAGGCTACAGCTCCTAAACCTTCCCAAACAGTTCTACTAACTGAGAACCAAAGATTCAAACATACTAGCCTATGAGGGCCAGGCTCATTCAAACCACCATAATGTAATTATATAATAGGATAGAGTTCCAAGAACTTGTCTTATTAAAGACTTTATTTTGTATGCACTGATCATGTTGAAATGGCAGCAAATTACTTGTCATGTCTGTTTTAATCCCAGAAGTCAGTCTAAAGAATAAATTTCATATCATATACATTATTCTAAAATATACATGTATCACATGTTTTACATATGACTGCATTTATGAAAGTAGTTTTTATTTGACAGCTGTAATTGTCTCTTGGAGGTTTACTACTGAATAAGCTCCTTTCTAGTTCTTTCTGAACTCTCAACCTAACTCTGGCAATCTCTTCTAATCTTCTTGCTCCTTATTCTTTGGCTCCTTTTGTCTACCTGCCACCTGTCTCTGTAAGAGTGTCCTAGTAAAACTGTCTCCTCTCCTTGTCTCTCTGCTTATCTCTCTTAAATTGCCTCACTTTCCTGTGCTGTTCTTTTAAGTAGCCTCTCTTTTCTGTGCTGTTCTGAGAGTTGAACATATCCTATCTCTGACTCTGTCTCAAAACTTTCTCTGATTCAACACTTTGTTTGCCCCTCACTTTTTAAATGTGGTTTCTGCTTCCTTCTGCAGCTAACCTTAGTTTTCTTGTTAGGGATTAAAGGTGTGTACTATGGGCATGTCTATATTCCAGCAATAAGAATTAAAGGTATATCAATTACAGCTGGATCAAAGAGACCTAGAAGGTCTTTGGATGTGGTCCCTTGTCACAATAGCTATGTTGCTGGTTTAAAATTCCTTTACAAGTATTGGCTAACTTAGTTATATATGTTTCCTGCCAAATTCCTTTAAATTTATGAGATTCTATTCATGAAAAGTTTGTTTGATGCCATATTTTTGTATAGATTCATAAAATAATGTTCCTTATGTTAATCTTACCAGCTACTCCTTTAGGATAATCATGTTGATAAAACTTAAGTTGTATACTATCATACTAATATGCTTGCATATACGCAAAAGGATTAAATTAATGAGAATTAGTGAGAAAATGTATATACTTTGTGAAATTTAACACCATAATTTAGCACAGTGTCACCTAAAGTAATTCACCTACCAAGATCCCCCAAATAGAAATATATGCAGTTGAACATTTTTTCTTTTTGTTTTCAGGAAACACTTTTGACTCAGCATTAGAAAACAGAAGCACTACAGCAGCACAGTATCTACAAATTTGTGATAGCATGAACACAAATAAAGTTCTTAAACAAAAAATCAAGAAGAGGAGAAGGGGAGAAACAAGGCAGTGGCAAACAGGTAAGATATTCCTGTTTTATGAATATTACAGTAATTTTATATGCAGTTTTATTCAATACAAGGAGGAAAAATCAATCTTTGCCTGGTAGTTATACCTCATATAATCCTGTATATTATATAGATGATTACATATATACTAAGGTTTATTTTAAGTCAAATTGTGTGTGTGTGTGTGTGTGTATGTGTGTGTGCGTATGTTTGTGGATGCCAGTTACAGGTAGTTGTAAGATGCCTGACATGGGTCCCAAGAACCAAACTAAGATCCTTTGCAAGACCATCAAGTTTTCTAAATCACTAAGCTATTTCTCCAGCCATGATAATTATATTTTAATAGCATATGACTGATGCTTTAAAAAGACATATTTTTTCCTTATTCAAAAGATATTTTAAAGACAGTCTTCAGATGGGTTTAATTATAAAGATACTTGATTATTTTTTATATTTCATGCCATAGATGAGTGGTCTAAAATAGAGAGCCACTCATTCAGTAAACAATTTTACTACAAAAATTTTATAGTATGCATTTTTATTATATAAAGCTTTTATTCAACTTGTATATTCACATAGTAAAGTTTAGCTAGTTTCAGGAAACTGTTTTACAAATTTTTTTAAAGAAAATGTGATCAAATGTCACAATTTCCTTTTTCCCCCTTCCAGCTGTTATAATAGGTCCTGATGGGCAGCCTTTGACAGTATACCCTTGCCATATTTGCACAAAAAAGTTTAAATCCAGGGGATTCTTAAAAAGACACATGAAGAATCATCCTGATCATTTGATGAGAAAGAAGTATCAGTGTACAGATTGTGACTTTACAACTAACAAGAAAGCGAGTTTCCATAACCACTTAGAAAGCCATAAGCTCATAAACAAAGCTGATAAAACCCATGAATTTACAGAGTACACTCGACGATACAGAGAAGCTAGTCCACTGAGTTCAAATAAACTCATTTTAAGAGACAAGGAACCGAAGATGCACAAGTGCAAGTACTGTGATTATGAAACTGCTGAACAAGGACTGTTAAATAGACATTTGCTGGCTGTTCATAGCAAGAGTTTTCCTCATGTCTGTGTTGAGTGTGGAAAGGGTTTTCGTCATCCTTCTGAACTTAAGAAACATATGAGAACCCATACTGGTGAGAAGCCATATCAGTGTCAGTATTGTGCGTTCAGGTGTGCAGATCAGTCAAACCTGAAAACTCACATTAAGTCAAAGCATGGTAGCAACTTGCCCTATAAATGTGAGCATTGTCCTCAAGCATTTGGTGATGAGAGAGAGCTTCAACGCCATCTGGATTTGTTTCAAGGACATAAAACACACCAATGTCCTCATTGTGATCATAAGAGCACCAACTCAAGTGACCTTAAGCGGCACATCATATCTGTCCATACCAAGGACTTTCCTCACAAATGTGAAGTCTGTGATAAAGGTTTTCATCGTCCTTCAGAGCTTAAAAAACATAGTGATATTCATAAGGGTAGGAAGATTCATCAGTGTAGGCATTGTGACTTTAAAACATCAGATCCATTTATTCTTAGTGGTCATATCCTTTCAGTGCATACTAAGGATCAGTCATTGAAGTGTAAAAGGTGCAAGAGAGGGTTCAGACAACAGAATGAGCTGAAAAAGCACATGAAGACTCATACTGGAAGAAAGATTTACCAATGTGAATATTGTGAATACAGCACCACAGATGCATCTGGCTTCAAACGACATGTGATTTCAATACATACGAAAGACTATCCACACAGGTGTGAGTTCTGCAAGAAGGGATTCCGAAGACCATCAGAAAAAAATCAGCATATAATGAGGCACCATAAGGAGACTCTTATATAGTAAGGTCAATATAAGGAAAGAAGTTATTTACAAAATAAAATACACTATTTAGGAGGAAAATCTCACTGTTTTATCTGGTTTCAACTTGATATTAAATCATAAATTTACATTCTTTGTATTAAAGATCTTAAAATATTTGGACTAGAAAGGCAATCTCATAGCCCTTTGAAACTTACCTAAAAAATTTAAGAAGTACCATGGTTGCAGAGGAACTTAACTGTATTTAACAGTATTATATGCATAACTAAACTACAGAGGGTGAAAGTTAAGACACCTTATTTGACTGGTTACACTAGAGATTAAGTGTTTCTGAAAGGAGAATATATAATTGATTTAGAAATGCTTTGCTGTAGCAAGCAGCCTCACTTTTATGCAATTTTAGAAATAGAGTGGGGATAGAAAATGCAGTCATCCATCAGTCACTTAGTCATTGAACCTTTTATATTGTACCTGGACATTGGATTCCAGAAATGGCAAATGTTTTGTGTATTTGTTACAAGGAATCTCACTCTGACAAAACAAGTTACATTGATTCAGTCCTAGTTTTAAAAAAAAAAAAGAACTTCAGAGTTGTTGATATTTTATCACAGGATATGAATTTTAAGACATAACATTCTGTGCTGAAAACTGAAGTGAAATATAAGAAATAAAAAGTTCCAGTTTTGATGTTCAAGTAGATTAAGTATGGCATATATGATAAAAAGTGTATTTGAGTCAAATGTGGCTTTCTAAAATGGATGCAAGTATGTTAAAAAGTCGACAGTATGTTTCTTATAATCTAAATGTTAAATTGAGAGAACGGTTTTCTTAAATATTAAAATATTTAGAATTTTTAGGGCATTTTTAGTAAGTATGACTCTTCAAGTCTTACTTGCTCTAATGTTTAAAGGTGCAATTTTATGCCATTATTGAAAAATTTGATTTTTAAAAATCTATATACCATATTCTTAACATAAATTTCCGATGAGGTGGTATTTATGCAGTATTTAACAGAACAATATGCTGCCAATAGAGTTTGGAGGTGGATTTTCAGTTTACAGTGTATAAATTTAAAATATGCATCCCGTAACAACGCTTTGTGTTAGCATGCTGCAAATCAAAATGGCGCTTAATATTAAAACCTGGTGTAGGGAATTTTATTGAAAATTCTGTTCATAAATGTAATGCATATGATGTGTACTTTTAAGTTCTAGTTGCCCTAATTTAGTTTATATTCAGCTGTTCAGCATAATTAATGTGTAATTTTACTTCATGCTACATTGTGGCTTTGTGTTTTAAGTAATATTCACCTTTCTGTTTTTGCACCAGATAAGAATCTGTTACTTGAAAATAAATTTTTTATCTTTCTTAACTTCAGAATACTAAATTTGGAAAATCTACTAAACTTGTGTGTTATGTGGCTGTAAATGATGTACACGCTGTAAAATAAGATTGTTACTGTTATGTGGACTTATTATTTCTAAATGTTACTCATTGAAATGAGCATACAATAAAAAGCATTTATTGCACTTCAAAGTTTTATAAGTTTATTTAAAGTTCTGTTATAATTTTCATTCTATATTAAAGACTTTTCATTTAAAGTTTCTCTTAGGCAGTTTGATCATTTAAAATATTTTGTTGAATTTTTTGTGTTAACAATAACAGTCTTGATTCTGTCATGTTTATTCCTCAAAAATAGGTATCATTTGAAAAAAAACATGATTAAATGCTATAAATAAAAAGGTACTCATTTTAAGACCTGAGCTTGATTGTTAGAAAGGAACTAAAAATTTTTAAACTATTTACATGAGTTCAGAGAAATGAGAATATTTAGTTATTTTCCAAATATACATTTAAAAAGTAAAGTATTCATTTATTTGGGAGTTGTTTCTGAGAATAAGCATAAAATAATTTGATATTTTCCAATAGTTTTTATTTAACAGGATTCATACTGCCATATATGTTAAACTTTTGCCAATTGAATGATTATTCTTTAAAGTCCATTTGTAGCTGAAGAAATCTCTTACCAGTGTTCCACAAATTATAAGAGTCACCTAGGAATCTTAACTAATTTGAATTTAGGTGTAGTGACTACAATTTTACATTTCTAGCAAGTTCACATGTTGCCGTGCTTTTGAGTAATAAGTGTTAGATAAAAATCATCTAGTATTATTCTAGAAAACATTGGCGCTCTTGATTAAATAAATAACTGGGTAAGTGGATAAAGAAAATCCATATTAAGAGCATGCCATTAAGAACAAGGAAAGGAAACCTGTAAATACAAATAATATGAGATAAAATAACCTGTTGTGACACAGTGAGTGAGTAGAACTGATAAGAGATGGAGTCTTAGAAGTTCCTAGTAGGAAACCATAGTAGGTTTAAAAGAAGGGAACACACTTTTTGTTTATATTCATTTTGGAGAGTATAAGGACTATTATCACGGTTGCTGAGGGAAGCAAGGGACCATATAAGAAGTTGTTCATGGTTATAGTAGAATTGATCAAAATAAGGTCTATTTCTTTACTTATAAATGGTCCCTAAAAAACTTCGGTCCACACAAAATAGAAATCGCATTATAAATTAATGATTGTCCTTAAAAGAACAGGTTTTCCTGGCAAATGACTGCCTTAAATACCTGAAAAGTTCCTTTTACAGAGTAGTTCATAGCCAATGTGTGCAGATAGATTTGTTCAACTCTCACTTTTAAGTGATCTATGGCATGAACAATCTATCAGGAATTATTTTCCCAGAAAGAGCCCTTAAATTCTACTTATGTCTCAAAAAAAAAAAAACTTTCAATGTCAACTTTGTACCATTCATAAAATGTTTATATATATATATATATATACAAATTAAATAACTTTTATGTACCCACTTATACATCTTCAATGATTACCATTACTTGACAAAGCTTGTTTCATTTATATTGCCCCCCTAACAATGAAGATAAAATTAATTTGTAGAAGGAAGCAGCCTTGCTTGAAAGTGAAATTTAATAAAGGTGCAGATAAAGTGATGAAACTGAGATTTCATAGAATGAGTCAGAGATAAGACATGCCCAGTTCTCAAGAGAACAGACAGGAAAGAGAGGCTACTTAAAAGAGTGCAGAGTGAATCAGGAATGGGGGAAATTCAGTGAGTGCAGTTCACTTGGGTTCAGGCAATGCAGTGGAGTTCAGTTGAGATCAGTTTACAAAGTTCATGCAGTGCAGGTCAGCAGAGTTAGTTTGAGGACAAACAGAAATTCAGTCAGAATCAGAAAGAAGCCAGTTTGAATCAGCTTGGAGAGTATTGAGCTAGAACAGGTGAGTTGAGCCACCCAGCCAGAGTTCAGAAAGAACTAGAAAGGGTGAGCTTATTGAGCAGTAAGCCTATAAGATGAAAATTATATCTGGTGAATAAACGTTAACATTTACAAGCAACTATTCCAAAGGGAATTTTGTTTCATTAAAAATTGAATCAGTTAGCAATATTGACAGTGCCTTATATATCACTTACTGTAAGTCTTAGCTCCCATCTGATTTACAAACTCTTATCCTAGATAAGATATTTTCCATAATATGATTGTCTCACTGGACTCCTTTAGGAAACTACATTAAAATACCTATATATTATTTCATTGAAATACATTGGTTTGCTTTTTAGGTCCTTGAACCATACAGAGTATTCACTGATTGTATCAGCAAATACAGTATAGATATAAGACATTATATTGTAAAGTCTCCCCTTAAAGGATATCTGTAGCATGAAATTCAAAATATTTAATATGTTGGGATGGAAAAACAAGGTTTATAAGCACCTTTTAAAAAATTGAGCCATGGCTCCTTTGTGTAGCCCTGGCTATCTTGGAACTCATTTTGTAGACTAGGCTGTCTTCCAACTCAGAGATCTGCTTGTTTCTACCTCTCAAGTACTGTGATTAAAGGCATATGCCACTATGCCTGACTTTTTATAAACACATTATTAATAAGATGAATTCATGAAAATTACTGAGAATGACGATACTGGCTATCATGTAATTGTGTCACATAACAATCCCACTATTCCTTTATAGAATTTTATCAATGAAAGATGTGCCTATTATACACTTTACTGAAACAATATATTTACTATTTATCCTAGAGTAAGTATGAAACAATGTATTTTTCAGTTGAACAAAAATTACTACAAGATCAAGTAAATTTTGTAGTGTTGTATCCTGGTGAGGTTGGGCCATTTGAGGAAATCATTTGAAAACATTTACTTTCAAAAGAATTTCTATTTTCTAAAGAAGTATAATCTTTATAAATTACAATAATGAGAAAGTAATGCAAAGACAGACTTGTTAAATTGATGTAAATTTGATAGTTAAATAATTTTTAAATATTGTGCTCTTTTCATATTGCTAAAATTCTAAAAAAGTAATATGGCTAAAGTATCAGTACCAAGATGGGAAGAAAATATCTTAGCAAAACATGTGTGGGCTTAGAAAACTAAATTTTGCACCAGCTGGATGTCAAACTTTTGTTAAAGTTCTACCTTGTGTAGGCTACATCAAGAAGAATTGTCTTTGTGCTTTTTGTATAGAATTGCCTCTTAGCTCCTACATAAACATTCAAAGGTTAAAAAACTTCCTGGTAAAATAGGAAGATAAGCTAAAAGTCTTTCCTATTTGAAGTTTCACAAAGACAATACAGATGCTTAACATATTTTATTTAGACACATAAGAATATTTTGCACGACACTCTCCAGTCTCCATTTTATTTGACAAATATAAAGTGAAAATATATGGAAATAGAAATGATATAAACAGACATCTTTACCTGATGCCACTGGAATTTTCATTGAGTACCTACACAGAATTGGTGAACATAGGAGGCACCCTAATAGGTTAGGTTCTACAGCGTCTGCAATTATAGTTTAAACACAAAGGTTTTTTCCCCTCTCATTTGCATATTGTTATATCAAATATATCAATGTACAAAAACTGGACTTGGGTCTCCTGAATGACTGGAGGAACTCATTTCCAGAATTAAATGTATAATTTAATATCACTTTTATTTCTCTTATTTCTATTGATCTTAAAACACTAGTAAAAAATGAGAAACTTTTATATGACTCTAATTTACTATCTTAGCTCAAACAGACTATCTTCTTAATTGCTCTTTAATTCTGGATATCATTAGTTTTCAGTAATAGTGAAAAAGACATTCTAATTTGAAAAAGACAAACTGAAATTATGGCATTTTTCTGTCAAAGTAATTAAAGCATTCCACTGTAACTTTTGTAATAGATGAAAAACAATACACCTTTGCCATAATTGCATATATGAGTAGCTAGCAGAGGAGGGAACTTATCTGTTCATAAAATAGAGGGGAATTGTAAGAATATGAAACATTAACATTTTATATCATAAAATATTGATAAAATAGAAATTTTATTCATGTCAGAGAACTTAATGCTTATGTTAAGTATTATAAGAATATAAATAAGGTTCTTAATTTCATATCAAGACCTTTTAAATATTTCTAATTCATAGTTCTAGTTCATATAGTACCACAGTTATACTTATATTAACTGTTTCTTAGAATAATTAGAATATGCTTATAAAGCATTGAATAATTTTATAAAGGTTTCTGTAGATATTTTAGTATAAAACTATGAACTAAACATGTAACCTGAGTATATTTGTTACATTTATCCTAATTTGATGAGCAAAGTTTTGTACCTTTTGATTGGGTTATATTATGAAATTTCATTATTATAATATAAACAAATACTTGTATCACTTTGTAAAGTCATTGCAATTCAACTAACAAATTTCTAACTACATCAAATACTCTACTATAAAATATTCTCCAAGTAAGATACAGCTATCAAGTATCTTTTACTGCTATTTTTGTTATTTAAAGATTTTATGACTATGCAATATTTCAATGTTATGTCTGTATATCACTATGAAAAATTCTACATTCTTATTGCCCCACTACTACAGTACAGTATCATGCTTTTTACAAAGTGAATGAGACCACTTACAGAAAATATTTTTTGAAAGAACAGATTTTCCCAGGTACTGACATGTACTTAGAACCACGTTGCACAATATATAATTTAATTAATGCATTTATTTAAAAGATATTAGCTCATTTCCATGATTAACAAAAGTAACCTCCACCTTTGACTTAGCTGTTTCCAAGATATGTTAGCACTGCTGTACTCTTTTAGTCACAAGTTTAATGTGAGAAATGTAAGGCTGTATATTTCATGTTCTAGTTAACCTGTTTTTTAACTTAATTGTTATTTGCCTCTGTTTTGCTGAAAAACAGGACTGAATGCTGTAACTAAGTTGCACATTTAACATAGTAGAATAACTTGTAAAGACTCTATTGTATGAATAAGTTCATCATATAGGAAGCACCCTATATAAATATAGCAGGTTAGGCTGTACACTGTCTGCAACCAGAGTTTAAACATAAAGGTCATTTTTCTCCCATTTGCATGGTGTTGTCAATGGTGTAAAAAAGGACTCAGTTCTCCTGAATGACTAGGGGAACTCATCTCGAGAATTAAGTCATCCCATTAGATCCATGGAGTAGTACCATGATTCACAATTTGATTTTACGTTAGCAATAGAAAAATAACAATTAAAATACTGATGCAGACAAAGAAACTTTCCTTTGGGTTGTAGTATTATTGTAGGATGGATCCATTCATGGCTAGAAAAGAAAAAAAATGTATCTTAAAATCGGTTCACAATTATTTTTTAAAAGACTGCCTTTATTACATGTACATAGTTACTAAAAATATTCAGCTGGGTATGTATACTGCTAACAGAGATGTATCTCACTTTTATATACTATTTTATAGAGTATTCAATAAAATGATAATCTCTGACTTAAGGAATGTGTTTTAAATGACTTTAAGGCAAGAGGGGGGAGGTTGGGTACATTTTGTTCTTATTGTCATATTTAGAGGTTAAATATGTGATGAAATATGTCAGCTAATAAATACAGTTCTATCATTTATGAACTTACTGAATATATTTGAAACTTCTTCTTCTATACTCCTTTTCAACCTTTATATATTTCATTGGAGACAGAAGAAATGGCAACCACACTAGAAACTTTAATTCCACAGGTTCTCACACTATTGTCAGTGCATATAGTCAAGCAATTGTTTTTGTTTTGTATTGTTTTATTTTAGATTTATTTATTTTATGTGTGTGAGTACACTGCAGCTGTCTTCAGACACACTAGAAGAGGGCATCAGATCCTATTACAGATGGTTGTTGCCACCATGTGATTATTGGGAATTGAACTCAGGACCTCTGGAAGAGCAGTCAGTCTCTTAATCACTGAGTCATCTCTCCAGCCTCATCAAGCAAATTTTTGAGTCTTATCTTTTAGGATCAAATTATACTTTAGTGAAAATTTTTATCCTGTGCAAACATATTTTTGCTACTAATCTGATTCTTATATCATCAAGTACTTTTTCTCACTTGATAATTAGTAATATTTCTCAACAAGTTGATGGCCTAAGAAATGATTTGAAAAAGATTAAACTATGCGTGTATTTTTATTTTTGTTAGAGATTTACTACACACTGCTTACTTTCACTGATTAGTTAAAATATTGGTGCCTATTACTATAAAAGAACATTAGAACTGAAATAATCATCATTTTTTTATTGCTACTGAAGTATTTGACCTTGTTTGGTTATAAGATACATATTTTTCTTCTTTTCTTTTCTTTTCTTTTCTTTTCTTTTCTTTTCTTTTCTTTTTTTCTTTCTGTCTCCCAACCCCAAACCTTTTTTTAAACTGAGAGGGTTTCACTGTGTAGCCATGGCTGTCATGGAACTTAATCTATAGACCAGCCTGGCCTCAAACTCACAGAGATCTGTC
The DNA here is from genome assembly GCA_019843815.1 of Montemys delectorum. NCBI lineage: Eukaryota > Metazoa > Chordata > Mammalia > Rodentia > Muridae > Montemys > Montemys delectorum. Next base: position 18,792 of record JADRCD010028762.1, read on the forward strand.
TGCCTCTGCTTCCCAAGTGGCAGGATCAAAGGCATGTGGCACCACTGCCCAAGATAGATATCTTTAATGCATTATTTAACAACTATTTAATTTTAGTAACCACATATGTAAACTCTAATTGTACTGTGTAAATTTTTTCATCAAATATGTATCAAAGTACAATAAAAATGTAACAAAAACATATAAATCTTTGTTTCCAAATTCCACACATATGCTCAAAACCACAAATCTCAGAAAACAAAACATTATTAGTAAACTGAATGCCCTCCTCATGCTCCCTTTCAATCTGCCTCTACTTTTTTCAGAATGAGCACCTTCTTGAGTTTGCTAACCATGGATTTGCTTTATCTTAGTATATAAGCCACTTGACAGCTAGATGATAACAACACTGAAGTTACTGTTTTCAATAATATTAAGTATGGTTTGAAAGCTGAGATTCTGAAATTTCTCTGTCCATTGTACAGGAAGAATGTTTCACATTCCTGTGCTCATGATCAGTGAATTACTATTAAAATACCTTGCAAGATTGTAGACGTATATAATTAAGAAAAA
>JADRCD010028768.1:0-13790 GCA_019843815.1 Montemys delectorum
TATGCATTCTCTGCATTTTAACCAGTTATAGAGAAACTATAACTGCTATTGCCTCAAAATAATGTAATTTCTAGCTATATTCTACTTATTTATTTATTTATTTATTTATTTATTTATTTAATATTTTGAGACAGTTTATCTCTACTCAGTCCTAGCTGCCCTGACACTTACTGTGTGTATCAAATTAACCCTGTTCCATGTCTTTCTCCTTTGTCTAGCCCTTCTTTCTCTGCGATCTGCTGCTATTCCCTTCCCCATTTTTCCCTTGCTCTCTGTAGAGATGAAAGCTACTATTAGCCTCTGAAGTTTGTGGGCTCTTTTTCTACACTAGCTTTTTTTTTATTATTTAAAATTTCTTGCCTGGCAATGGTGGCTCACACTTTTAATCCTAGCACTAGGCAGTCAGAGGAAGGCTGATTTCTTATCTTTTACTTTTCTTTATTTACATTCCATCCATTTCCCCCTTGTGGTTCCCCCCCTACACAGTTTCACCCCATTTCCCCTCCCCTTGTCCCCAAGAGGATGCTCCCCACATATCTCCCTTCCTTGGGTGCTCAAGTGAGGATTAGGCATATCTTCTCCCACTGAGGCCAGACCAAGCAGTCCTCTTTTATGAATCTGCTGGGGGCCTCGGATCAGCTGCGTGTGCTGCCTGGTTGGTGGCAGATTTCTATGAGTTGGAGGCTGTCTTGGTCTTCAGAGTCAATTCCAGGACAGCTAAGTCTACACAGAGAAACCCTGTCTCAAAATCCCTACCCCAAATATTTTTTCATATAATTTATTTTGATCATATTCTTTCCACTCCTCCCAAATCCTATTCACATCTCTACCCACCAAACTTGATGCTCTCTCTGTCTCTGTCTCTCTTTCTCTCTCTGTGTGTGTGTATGTGTGTCTAAGAAAAAAAATGAAAATCAAAACAAACAATCCAATAAGACAAACCCCAAATGAAACAAACAATCAAACAAACAAACAAATCACACAAAAACATGGAATCTGTCTTGGGCCAATTGCTACAGGGCACAGGGCCTGCCCTGGAGTGTGCTTGATTACCTAGTATCACCCCATTGGAGAAAATGGATTTTTCCTTTCGCAGCAGGTATTAATTGCAAATAGCTTCTTGGTTAGGGGTGAGACTTTGTGTCCACTTCCCCTCTTCTCAGGGTTGGGATTTTGTGGGGTTTAAACCTGTGCAGGTCTTGTGCATGCTTTCAGTCTCTATGAGCTCCTATCCCATGCTGTCTCTTTAAAATTGCTGTTTGTAATACTAACTCAGAGAGAGCACGGTGACTTTCAGCGTATGGTTCTTAGTTAATGCCTCAGAAGTCTAAGGAGCGATACATTTGCTCTTAATTTGTCAAAGGCAGTAGGACTTAGCAGTTAAAATGTGGTAAACAAAGAGGAATCCCAATATAACATTGCTGTTAATAGAGGGGATGATTGCACTCTGCCTTTCCCTCACCGATGCAGGCTGACATTCCATTGTGTGGGCGAGGCAGACAGACCTAATGCATGTGTAACTGTAGACAAGATGAGTTCTGCTGTTCGCTATTGTCTGTGGGCTCTTAAACATTGCAGCAGTAATTCCCCTTTTGTGCTGGCTGTTCTTTAGACAGTTTTATGAACCTCAGCACTTTTACTGTCAAGAGGGTAAAGAGTTCCTAAAGACTGAGGGGGAAAGGTCCTGAAACTTCCACCTTGCTTTTTGTCCTTGAAGGTGTTTTTGTGACATGATGATGGAAAAAAAGGAGTGAGCCAGCAAAATTCTGCATACCATAATAATGACAAATAGTGTCTGGCTTTTGTGATTACAACTGAAGCCATTCAGGCATACCACAAGCTTTCAGAAAGTCAATAGTTTAAAAAATGTATTGATTGTTACCAAGACCCTTAGAGAATGGCTTGGAATTTTCTAGCTGATCAAAGGTAGCATTGTGAGAGAAACAACTTTTCGAGACAGGAAATAAAAACAAGTGATGTTAAAATTGTTCACATAAATTTACTGCTTTCATTTGGAAAGGAATAGAAAGGCAATCACAATTTGCATATGTACTGACAACTGCCACAAAAGTATTCTCCTACTCCTCAAATTAATTTATTTACCATTGAGAATGCATCTATAAAGTGTTATAATGAGAATAGCAAAATTTACAATTTGAGATGGAATACAATTCACTAATTATTTTTCATTCTGAACACATTTAAAAGAAAATAAAGAGTTCTGAAGGTCAAAACTGAGATTGTAATTCTTGGGAATATTAGTGATGACATCTGGAAGGTATAACCTCTTTAAATTTCTTCTGTGCAAGTTGGAAATGTTATCTGCTGTGGTATTCAGTGAGAACTTAATAAAAAAGCTATAGTAATTTTTTTCCTGAAGCATTGGAATTTTTGCAGGCCTATGCTTGTTGTGCACATACAGCCCTTAGATTCTTCGATGCTTCTTAGAAGAGGGAACAAAATATCCATAGAAGGAGTTGCAGAGACAAACTATGGAGCAGAGACTGAAGGAAGGACAATCTAGAGATTGCCGCACCTGGGGATACATCCTATATACAGTCACCAAACCCAGACACTATTGTGGATGCCAGCAAGTGCTGGCCGACAGGAGCCTGATATAGCTGTCTCCTGAGAGGCTCTGACAGTGCCTGAGTAATACAGAAGTGGATGCTCACAGCCCTCTGTTGGACTGAGCAGACAGTCCCCAATGAAGGAGCTAGAAAAAGGACTCAAGGAGCTGAAGGGGTTTGAAGCCCCATGGGAGGAACAATATGAACTAGCTAGTGCCCTCAGATCTCCCAGGGACTAAACCACCAACCAAAGAGTACATATGGTGGGACTCATGGCTCTAGATGCATATGTAGCAGAGAGTGGACTAGTTGGTCATCAGTGAGAGGAGAGGCCCTTGGTCCTGTCTCTATGCCCCAGTGTAAGGGAATGCCAGGGCCAGGAAGCAGGAGAGGGTGGGTTGGTGAGCAGAGGGAGGGGATAGGGTGTTTCAGAGGGGAAATCAGGAAAGGGGATAACATTTGAACTGTAAATAAAGAAAATATCTAATAAAAAATGAAAGAGAGAGAGAGAGAGAGAGAGAGAGAGAGAGAGAGAGAGAGAGAGAACACATACCTACTAGTTTCAGTTTTAGTGTTTCTGGAGTGAGTGCTAGGATTAGGTTCTCCATGGGAAGCATACAGATAGACTACCTGTTTTGGAGGGTTTCTTGAGAGAAGAGTGATATAGTCACTGCAAGCAAAGAAGTACCTGTTTTTAAAAGAATGTCTGTGTCTGTCCCACTTTGTGTTTCTACTTTGGTTTCTGTCTTAGGCTCAATCTTTGCTTTCACTGAATTGCCTGGTTAAAGAGTTCCACATGTTTGCTGCTGTGTACTCACAAGAGCTTATCAACATGCCACTTAGGATTACAGTAAGCTTCTATGCTGTATAAATTGTACATGTAGTAGAAACTCCCACTTTAATAACTGCTCTTCACCAATATCCCTGCAAAATGTTATCCCTAAAAGAAGTACAAGAAAGGAGTTAATTCATCAAGCATGTCCAAGTGTTTGTGTTCTGGATTTTCTCTGACATGTTGGCAATTCTGAGAGATTAACTCATTTAGGTCCCTTGGGTTATAGGTTATACACGTAGAAATTAGAAGTTTTTACCTTTTCAAAATTTGAATAATAATGAATAATCAAATATATTGCAAATGAAAAACTAGAGGCTTAAACTCTAATTTGAGGTTTACTGGTTGTTTATGTATATTCACCCAGGCACCAAAAGATCATAAATTCATTGCTTCTACTACTGCATAATGTGAAACTTGTACAAACTCTTCATTCTGCCTTTATAGCTTTCTACAATTAATCACCATAGAATCAAATGGCGTAATAGATAAAGGTTTTACTCATATATATGTAAGTTGCTGAAATTAACATTCTTTGATAATGGAGTTATCTGCCTGGTGTTTCTTAGTGAGTGTATTTTTTTCTTTTTGTTAAAAGGCAAAGCAAGTATTTATTAAATGTAGATTTCTAGGGAAGTTCTCTGACCTGGCTTTTGTCAAGTAGGACACCTACGGAGAAGGATAGACTCTAAAGTGATTTGTTTTAGCAAGAACATGTTCCTGCTACAGACAGTGGAAAATATTGCCTTCGTTTGAAAGAGGGCTCCAGAGGCCTTGGGAAGGACACAAGGAGGCTATAGTTTATTGAGCTCTGATGTGTTTAAGGCACTGAACATTCTTATTCATATAGGTCACGTTGTTTAATTATTTTCTCAACTGGCATATTCTTTCCCTTTAGGCAAGTTGCACACAAAACCAAATTACAATCCTAGAGTTCTGTATTAGCATGGAATCTGAATAAAATACTTGATTACGTAATATGAAATTTTAATATTTGTGAAAACTTTCATGCTGCATATATATATATATATATATATATATATATATATAGAAAAAAAAATAGAGAAAGTCTCATATACATTGAACCTGACTAGATAGATCTCAGACAGGTAAAACATTTTTCAGACTTTCTCTTTTCTATGTTCTGTGTCTTATGATTCCTATTCAGATGGACATTGGCCTCAGAGATTGATGCATTGAACTTTTATTTTCAGGCTCGAGGACTGTAGCTCAGGTAGGATTCTGCTGAGCTAGGTTCAATTTGACTCTGCCAGATTAGACATCATACTTCTGGGCAGGTTTGGGTCTGTTTCTCATGCCTTCTAGTGGCAAGGTTTGAGAGGAAATGGCTACTTGGGGCTACTCTTCTAATAGCAGATGACAGGAACCCAAGAGGCAAGTTCAAGTAGGTGATGTTTCTTAAGACCTTAGTTTTGAGCTGTCATGCTGTAATTTCCTCCACATCAACACCTATCTAGCCACAAGGCCAAGCATTGAGAGGATGCAGAAGTATGCTCTTCTCAATGGGAAATTAAAAGTGAAAAGTACACAAATAAAAACTCTCTGAAGAAAAAAAATAGGGTATAGAGAAGATTTGGTAACAACCATCTAATCTATTGGAGTAACTCTGAAGTTGTGTATTCTAATTCATTCTGTGTTCATTCAATAGATTAATTCTCAGAGTACCATTTCGCTAGAGTCTTGGGAGTGGCAAAGGAACATGACAGCTCAATTTTGCTTTCTGTTCTCATGAGCAGAGAAGGGGCATATCTGAATCTTTCTTCTTGTACTTTGATCTGAACTGACTCTTAACTATGTCATCAAGTCCATTAATGTTGTAAAGAATGGAGCAAGAGATCACAAACCTGGGGAATGCCTTGCTTGGCCTGATGTCAGAACAGGTGACAAACTCTATTAAATCACACCCCTTCCCCTATCCTGGTAAATAGGCCTCATGTATCTTTGCTGAAAGTAATTTGCAGGCCTTCCCAAGAGCATTGTAGCTATCTTCTATACTGGTTGCTCCTGCAAACTAAATTGCTCATATATTTTACTAAATATAATGATTATTATTTTCATTTGAAAAAATGTGAAATATGTCACATTGATAGTAGAGTGTATTAAGTACACTCTACTAAAATCAGAGATCAATATCAAGGAAAACTACAGGAACTATACAATATGGATATTAAACAATATACTTTTTGTATGATGAATGGGAATTATTCACATAAACATCAAATAAAGTTAATAGATTGTATTTATGTATTCATGTAAACTCACACACACATATCAATAATGATCAAAGAAAAAGGGTTATCAACTTGAGGTGAGTGCATGGGAACAGTTGGAAGGAGAGAGGAAAGTGGTTTCTCTTTCAATTAAAGATATGGTTTGTCAACATTACTAGAACCAAGTGAAAACTTAAACTTAATTTGTCAGAGTTTTGGGGATACATTAAAACAGTCTCAGAAAGAACCTCATTGCTGTGTTTTATACACACACACACACACACACACAGACACACACACACATCAGAGAAAACTGTCACAAATGATTTAAATTTCTATATCATTAAATTTGGCTCTTATCCTCAAATACACACACACACACACACACACACACACACACACACACACATCAAAGGTAATTATAAAACCGTAGTCTATGTCAAAAATATAGCCCCCCTTTAATCATTTTTTGTTGATAAATATTTGACTTTTCCCTGTTTGGGATTATTATGAATAATTCATGCATGGGCATTTTGACACAGATTTTCTGGGGCAGTTGTATTTTTCATAAGAGTTTTTCTAAAACATATAACAATCAATGCTGAGCCAAAGGATATGAACAATCATTACCCATCTCTGTGTAAAAGAACTCATTAACACAGTAACTTCAGTTACCATTTTATTTACTTATAAATTCTATGGATCAGAAATCTGGGCTGATTCCAGCTAAGCAGTTCATTTGTTGGTCTCTCTTGGGCTCATTCATATTATTGCCATCATCTGACAGCTCTGCTAGCATGAGATGGTCCAAACTTGCCTTATTTTGTGTATCTGGCACTCAGTGCTGGCTGTCAGTTAGATATTTCTCTTCTGTGGTGTTCTATGCTTTAAAGGCTAGCTTGGTTTCTTAGCAACTTTGTGGCAGCAAGGTGACAGTGTAAAAGCGACAAGGACTCTTGAGGCCTGTACTTCATATCTATACACCATAATACTTACCTGATCTTAATAGTCAAAGCATGCTATAAACTCAACATAGAATAAAGAAAAAAGATGATAAGGGCATTAAGACCATACCAGAAAGTAGATATTCCTACAGGATTGGAAAGAATATATTTTACATAAGACAAATCAGTAACTTTATTAGATTTGGTTTGAATGAAGTATATTCCCTATAGGCTCATATATTTGAATACTTGGTCCGCAGTTGGTAGTGCTGTTTGGGGATGTTATGGAACATTTAGGAGGTGCAGAAGGAAGCATGACTGGGGACAGGTTTTGAGACTTTATACCCTTTCCTACTTTTCTGCCTCCTGCATGTAAATAAAGTGTGATCATCCAGCTTTCTGCTCCAGCCACCTGCAGCCATACCTCTACCACCATTATGCTCTCTGTCTCTCTGTCTCTGTCTCTGTCTCTGTCTCTGTCTTTCTCTCTCTCTCTCTCTCTCTCTCTCTCTCTCTCTCTCTCGTACACACAAACACACACCATAAGCCAAGATAATCTGTTTCTTTAGTAAGTGGTTTTGATCATGGAATTTTATCAGAGCAACAGAAAAGTAACTAATGCACTAGGTGATGATGAATAACTTTTCAATGTGGTTTTTCTTTAAAGTTTATCTATTCATTATTGATGAGTTATGTTTTCATGCTCCTTTTCAGTACAGAACCTTGAAGTTGGCTCAAGACATCCAAGGACCATGTCCTCAGGCATAAAGATTTATTTGCCCCATAGGGGCAGAGGGCAGGGAGAAGGAACAAAGACAGGAGTTAGAGGAAGAGGAAGAAGGGGAAGGGAATGAAGAAAAGGGGAGAAAAGAAGAGGACAAGGGAGAACAGTAAGGGGTATTTTTTCCTAAGAGGGACAAAGAACTGTCTCTGGATAGAAAGGAGATAGATGTGGTCCATAGGAAAATGGCTGTCTATAGAAGTAAAAGGGGAAACCATGTTAGGATGAGGTGTTTAATTTTAATTGGGTATGTTAATTAGGTGAGCCAAAGGGAGATTTTGGTTGCTAGACTTCAATACTTTGTAGCTGGACCTTAATAGTCAGCCTCAGGAGGAAGAAATGGCCAAATAAGGAAATAGACCTTGGTGGCTAGCTTTAAAAATGTTATCTAATGGTTTTATTTTATTTTTATTTTATTTTATTTTTTTTTAACAAGGTGGAGGGAATTAGAGGAGAAGGACAAGGCCCACCAGAGCCATGATGCCATGTTGAGCTGGCTAGAGTCCCTTCCCTTTTCTTTCCCAATCTCAATATCATTAATTTTTAAGTTTCTTTTGCTGAATATTTAATTACATTTTTTTTTAAATTTTACAGTTCCCGATCTCAATAACATTAATTTTTAAAGTATTTTGGTGAATAATTAATTACATTTTTTAAAATTTTACACTTCATAATTAGTATAAGCTGGACACCTATGTTTGTTATTTGGATTTCTGTTTTGTAAAGTGTCTCTGTCTTCATATCTTTTCTAAAGAGTTGAAAATTTTGAATCAAATTTAATTTTTCATCAAAAGTTACATATGGATATTTTTGTACTACCACAATATCTCTTTTAGATTCTAATAAATATGAACCATATCTTATTGCTGTGAAATAAATGAGAATTTTTTTGCAATGCTGAGCGAAGATCAAACATAGATTCCCTGTTAATGCCAGAAAAACACTCTACCTCTAAGCTACAGTTACAGATGACAACAATATTTGAAGTGTAAATATGACTGTCGGGTATTGACTGACTTACCTATTTTCATATGCTGGAAGATGATTCATTATATCTAAGATACATAAGGCTTACTGGTGGTCTTCCTGAGGAAAGCTTTGGGGGCTGTAGTCTAGTCTCTTTCTGTTAAGAGAATGACAGGACAGTAGAAACTGATTGGTAGATCTAGATTATTTTCATTTATCTCATGTTAGAGGCAAGTGAGATCATCATGACTATTAAAAGTATAGGCAGGCTTTGGAAACAAAACCTTCTGGTCAGCATTCATTTATTTTATTGAATTATTTTCAAATGCTAGCGTTATTTACTATGATGCTAATGCAGGTTCACTGCCTATAAGAAACAAAGGCTCAGAGTCAGGGCTCTGTTCCATGTTTCTTAGTCATTAGACATGTATAGCCTCTTGTAAATTTATATTATCAGAGGCAAGTATGAACTTCTTATATTGTAATATTTTAATTATAAGCTTATTCTGGGGAAGACTTTGTTTTATGTCACCTTTTCAGTCATTTTTTTGTTCAGTAGTTTTAAAAAGAAAAACAGGATCCACCAGACGCAGCACTTTATTTAGACAATGTTCACAAGAGCTTGTTAGCTGCTCATATGAACATTATGGAATAATATTAAGAGAATGAATTTTCTGAAAGTGTTTATCAGTTGTAGAAGCTTTGTGGTAGAGTCTTTAGAATTTTTAGGTATACTATCATGTCATCTGTAAATATGGATACTTTGAGTTCTTCCTTTTCTCTTTGTATCCCCTTGACCTCCTTCAGTTTTCTTATTGCTCTAGCTAAGACTTCAAGATCTATATTGAATAGGGAGAGAGTGGACAGCTGTGTCTTGTTCCTGGCTTTAGTGAAACTGCTTTGGGTTTCCCTCCATTTAACTTGATGTTGGCTATAGGCTTGCTGTTAATTGTCTTTATTATGTTGAAATGTGTCCTTTATATGCCTAGTCTCCCCAGGCCTTTTATCATGATAGGGTGAGAGATTTTGACAAAGCCCTTTCTGCATCTAATAAAATGATCAGGAGTGATTTTTATTTTTCTTGTTGTTGTCTTTCAGTCTGTTTATGTCGTGCATTACATTTATTGATTTATATATGTTGAATAATTTCTCCATCTCTGGGATGAAGCTGACTTGATTGTGGTGGATAATCCTTTTGTGTTGCTGAATTCAGTTTGCACTTATTTTACAGAGATTTTTTGCATCTATGTTCACAGGGTATATTAGACTATAATGTTCTCCTCCTCTTCTTCCTCCTTTTCTTTCTTCTTTTCCTCCTTCTTATTCTTTTTGATTTGATCTTCACATGGTTCTTGATTCCAGGGTAAGAGTGGCTTTATAAAAAGAGTTAGGAAATGTCCCTTCCATTTCTGTTTTGCAGAATAACTTAAGGAGTATTGGCTTTAGTTCTTCTTTGAATTCTGCACTGAGAAATGGATGTGGAAACAAAGTCCTAAGTAAGGAGCTGTTTGTACTTTATACCTGCTGAGAAAGAATCTTGCATATAAAGACTATGTCAGACTACTCTTTTACCTAATACAGATCCTGACTGTACCTGTGTCACTCAACATGTTTCCAGGCAATTAGCATTAACATCATCTGGAAAAGTGTCAGAAATGAAAAAAAGAAAAAGAAAAAGAAAACCTTAGGCTCTATCTCAGACCTACTGAATTAGAAACTGCATTAAAAAACATGGTATCTGTGGGGCTAATATGGATAGAGAAATACAAGTATATGCATAATATTATTTCATTCACATAATTTTCTGGTGATTAAGAATTCAAGCAGTGAGTACTTTGGGGAGCCAACAGGATTGAGGACTGATCATAAAGCGACGTGTAGGAACTTCTAGGCTGGTAGGAGTTCTCCATGTTGTGATGAGGTGGTATGTTTCATAGGTATACACATTTAGTGTGTGATAGCAATGACTTGTATGTTTAATGGTATGTAAAATATAATTTAACTGACAAAATAAGAGAAGAGTCAATGCTTGGGTTCTACTGTATCAATTCTGGTTTAGCTGGGGAAAGGATGCAGGTGAGTTGTATGAGGACTTTAAAATATTCCTAGGTGATTTTAATGGGCAGCTCAATTTGACCCAATGTTTTGTTGAATGTAGAAGGGCAGGAGAACAAGGTGGGGGAGGGGTGGAGGGACAGACTACAGGAACCAGAAGGCCAACAAAAACCATTCATGTCAAGAAACAGAAAAGTTAAAGATTTTTTTTTAATACCCTGGAGCCAACTAGAACAAAATGAAGCTTAAAAAAAAGCCTATTCTTATGAATCAGTTCGAGTAGAAATGTGGAGAGTGAAATAGATTATAGTGTCACTGAAGAAATTGGTAGTAAGAAAAAAAGATAGCAATTGTACCATCCCCTTGGCTGACCTTTAGAAGCATGTGTTAATTACCCCCAAATCTGACTTACTTTTACCCTTATGTGAATAATAAAATATTCCTGTGAATTTCATATATCCTGGAAATACTTGTCAGACTGTTATTCTTGGAAAACAGTTTATTTTCCCTCAAGGGAGAATTGAAGCACAGAGCCTCCCTCTTTGGGTAGTTGGAAGTGACATAAACATTTGTTTATTATGCTGCTGTTATCCAAGTGCAAAATGTCTCTGTTGTAGCATAGCTTCCAACTGTGAGTTGATCCCATAGCAAGGACCCTTAGAAGAGAGTTGTTATAAAGGTTTCAAAAAGGTTTATAACTAACTGTCCTATCATTTCGAAATCACACTGTAAATATTGGCTCCTGTCAACTTTTAACTCTACACTCTTACATCATGTGTCAGAATTAAGTCTTGTTTTCCCCATAGCCTTTTGGGAAACCACAGAAACATTTCATCCTGTTATTATTGTTTAGAGAAAAAATTTCTATTCAAACAATAACTTGGGGGTGGATATGCATGACAACAAGAGCTTTGAGCCTAAGCTTTTTTCTATATTTGCCTGCTAGCTAATCCAAAGACCGTTGAATTAGATGTAGGTAAAGGACCTTCAAAACCTGGAGTGGAATTTTCTGCAGTGATTCTTTGCTCTATCTATGCAGGGGATCTCTATGGATGTTTATGGAGGGAAATTCTTTGTGCCCATAGTTCAGCTCTCTGTGGACTGGGAAATTGATTTGTGCATCAGGAAGAAGAATAAAGTGTTTCATATATTATGAATTAGTGTTTCACATTCAATATTGAGTGTCAGAGAAACAGATACCTGCTTGTCAGCATCTTTTCCTGAAGGGAACACAGCGAAAAATCACAACATCCTTCGGACTGTCTGTGACCCTTACCTGAATCATATCATTCCTGCTAGAACCATTAACACAGCAAATAAGCTCTGTTTGATGTCACTCAAGTTGACCTCTAGCATGCTTTCTGTATTAGTAAGCTGCTGTGTCTAGAGACAGTTGAGAAGAACAACAATAATCAGACCTTAAAGAAATTGGCCTGCTTGACAGTGACAAATTAAGGTACTGTCACCTCTGACAGAATAATGGGCTTTGAAGCAATATTAGCTCCAAACCTTTGGTTTTCGGAAGTTTGTGAAGCAGCACTCAGTCTTTTGTCAGGGTGGCATTTTCACACAAGGAGATGATTTTGTGGATAAGATTCAGTGTTTCCTCCTGTATCCTGCTCTCCTGTTCCAGTTCCTACAGTACTTGCTTCTTTTCACTCTATAGCTGTAAGAAAGGGGGGGTTGCTTTAGGAACTACTACTTGTTTGCATCATACCCATAGACTTTCTGTGAATAATGCTTTCAGAAAATATAAATGATTGCGAGTTGAGTCTAAGTATTGGGGTGTTATATGTTTTATGTATGATACAAAAATAAGAAAAGGAAGTTGCTGGCTCAAAGCTATAACTGTGAAGCTTTAGATTTTGTTTTATTGTTTCTTTTTCTAGATCTTGAAAGGGAATGTCAGGTTATTTGGTGCTTAATGAAGTCTAACATTGGTATGAGGACCAGCCTCATTGCAAATTCTGTTCATGATTTTTGTTAGTTGGTATCCTCTCTTCATTTATGTGATTCTATTTCAGGAAGACAAGATATATAACTGCTTTATAGGAATCAAAGCTGTGACAGAGATGAGTGTTAGGAGAAATTGAAAAAGGAATGTTGAAGTTTAATGACCTTGGGAAAGTCATGTATGTTTCAGCTTGTCAGTCATTTATCTTATTAAAATGCTCTTCCTATTTCTGTTTCATGAGATCAGTATCTCATAATATAAGGGAATTCCCAGGTTCCTGAAATAAGACTAGAAACTCAGCTGAAGGGCATTAATTTTATGTGTGTGATTGGGATTAAATCCATACTTATCCACCATGTAAAGTGGTGTTATTCTATAGAGGCAGGAAGGCTCACCTTTAGGATCCTCATCTCGCGTAAGTCTGAGGCAAAACTCCAGAGCCCCAACATACTAGGTTTGTAAGTCATGGAATTTTCAATCTCTTTTGCTTTTATTCATTTGTAAAATAATGCAAAAATCCTAAGGCTTTTCTATAAGGATGTAGTACAAGCAAGTGTCTAAGGAAGATTTATGATTTATAGGTTTGGGTCCAGGAAAGTGTGAGGGAAACAGAAGGTGTGTATTCTGAATGTTAGCTAAGATGAACAGAACAATCTAGAGAATACTTAGAAAAACGAAAGAACTAAAGACAATATTTGCTTTCAATTTATTCATCGAACACTTCATAATCACCCACTGTATACAACTCTTCAGTTTTGCACTAAGACAGCCAGTGTAAAGACAATAACTTGTATGGCAGACTCAAATTAGGGAATTTGGATCTTTGTCTGAGTTGTAGTCCAGGTTTGTCAGCTGGAGAATGCCTTCTAAGTGCTTTGAATTTGATATCCTTGAATACTTTAGTAGCTGCATGGCATAACTGGATTGTAACCTTATGTATTAAACAAACTGGAATACTTGACCTAACTTAACTTGAGTTCAAATTCTTGAGTTCATTTTTCTGTTTCTGTGGTATTAACAGAAGTAGTAAGATAAAATCTCTTCCCACAGATACAGAGAAGTTTATTAATAAACAAAGAAAGACTTTTTCAATGTGCTAGACCTAAAAATGTTAGATTAATCCCAGAGGTTGATAGAATGCTGAATAATAAACCAATTTTGCCCAAAGTAGAGTTATTTCACTAGATTTGATTCTTCCCTCTTAGGAAAATACTCACTAATTAATATATACTAAGTGCCATAAACTTGATAGAATGGTGTTAAAACTTTCATGGAAATTGTAGTCATATGGAAATATAGTTATATCTGGTCACATTCCAATCTCTTTTGCTTGTAAATGATCTTAATACTATCATCGTGGTTATGTACCTCTATGGAAGATAAATATTCTTTTATAATATGAAGGACCTTATTACCTTAAACATTTAGGAAGATCAAAATGAATACTGCTCTCTTGG
>JADRCD010028776.1:0-14559 GCA_019843815.1 Montemys delectorum
AGTGCTGGGATTAAGGGCATGCGCCGCCACCACCTGGTGTGAAATTTAATTTTATGAGAGACCTTTCAATTTCTTGTTCTTATACCTTTGTTTCCTTCAGATTTGACATTTTCTCCATTAATATTTCAAATATAATTTTAAATGTTTTATTTAATTCTTTTTCTTCAATATTTTTAGAATTTTTTGTTGTTAAATTCTGGCTCAGAACCTGTAATTTTTTTTATTCTTTATTACTTTTCTTATATTTTACTGGAAAAATGATTGATATTAAATGAACTGGCCCTAGTTTTTTAGTTTCTCTTCTGCTATAACAGTTTTGCCTTTGACAGTGTATATGTTCATATCATTTCACTAACTGACTGAATATTAGAACTGTAGATAATCTTTTACTTCATATTTTCAATTTCAAATTTTCTGGATGTAAAATGAGTTTTGTTTTGAGTTATTTTCTACTATAATTGAATTATTTAGTTTCATTGTTGTAAAGTTCATTGTGTATCCTTATAACAACCATTTCAATTTTTATTAATTTTTTTTAGAATTTATTTATTTATTTACATGACAAACAGTGTTCCCCCAGTCCCCTATCACACAGTCGCTTCCCCATTCCACCTTCCTTCTTCACTGAAAGAGTGGGCCTCCTGGAGTATACTTCCATTTTGATTGTCAGCTTCTGGTGTTGTTAATTGTCCATGCATCTTCATATTTAGTTGACATAATGATATTTGTCATATATCAGAGAATGCCAAGTCTTTGTTGTTTTTCTGGAACTAGTGGAGATAAGAACTATGCTGCTCATCAAGTTAGCCTGTGGTTACAGTTATTACTGGATTTCTCATTGGACATCATTTTGGATTTCTGCAGCAATACTGTGGATTGTTGGGGTCTTTGACAGAGATGGCTATTGTATCTAAAAACATATTTCTACTACCAGAGTACTAATTGCTAAACATATCTTATTATTATTTTTTATTAGATATTATCATAATTTACATTTTAAATGATATTTCCTTTCTGGCTTTCCCCTCCAAAAAACAAAACAAAAAACAAAAAACAAACAAACAAACAAACAAACAAAAAAAACCTGTTCCTTCCCCACTGCCCCTGCTCACCAACCAACACTCTCCCATCTCCTGGCCCTGGTATTCCCATACACTGGGGCACACAGCTTTCACAGAACCAAGTCTTTCATCCCATTGATGATGGACTAGGCCACCCTCTGCTACATATGCAGCTGGAGCCATGAGTCACACCAAGTGAACTTTTTGGTTGGTGGTTTAGTCCCTGGGAGCTCTGACGGTACTAGTTAGTTCATATTGTTGTTCATCCTAAGGGGCTGCAACCCTTCAGCTCCTTGGGTCCTTTCTCTAGCTCCTTCATTGGGGATGACCCTGTGCTCAGTCCAATGGATGGCTGTGAGTCTTTACTTCTGCATTAGTTAGACACTGTCAGAGCCTTATAGTAGACAGCTATATCAGGTTCTTGTCAGCCAAGACTTGCTGGCATCTACAATAGTGTCTGGGTTTGAATACAGGAAGGATTCCCAAGTGGAACAGTCTCTGGATTGTCATTCCTTCAGTCTATGATCTATATTTTGTCCCTGGAACTCCTTCCATGGGTACTTAGATCCCCCTTCTAAGAAGGGTCGAAGTATCCACATTTTGGTCTTCCTTCTTCTTGAGTTTCCTGTGGTATGTGGATTGTATCTTGGGTATTCTGGGCTTCTGGGCTAATATTTACTTATCAGAGAGTGCATACCATGAGTGTTCTTTTGTGACTGGGCTACTTCAATAAGGATGATATTCTCCAGATCCATCCATTTCCTTAAGAATTTCATAAATTCATTGTTTTTAAAAGCTGAGTAGTAATCCATTGTGTAAATGTACCACATTTTCTGTATCCATTCCTCTTGAGGGACATCTGGGGTTGTTTCAAGTTTCTGGCTATTATAAATAAGGCTGCTATAAACATAGTGGAGCATGTGTCCTTATTACATGTTAGAGCATCTTCTGGGTATATACCCAGGAGTAGTATAGCTGGGTCCTCTGGTAGTACTATGTTCAGTTTCTTGAGGAACCACCACACTGATTTCCAGAGATGTTGTACCAGTTTGCAATCCCACCAGCAGTGAAGTAGTGTTCCTCTTTCTCCACAACCTCTCCAGCATCTGCTGTCACCTGAGTCTTTTATCCTAGCCAATCTGACTAGTGTGAGGTGGAATCTCAGGGTTGTTTGGATTTGCATTTCCCTGATGAGTAAGGATATTGAACATATCTTTAAGTGTTTCTCAGCCATTTGGTATTCCTCAGTTGAGAATTGTTTGTTTAGTTCTGTATCCCTTTTGTAATAGAGTTTCTTGGTTCCCTCAAGTCTACCTTCTTGAGTTGTTTGTATACATTGGATATTAGCCTTCTATCAGATGTAGGGTTGGTAAATTTTTTGAATCTGTTGGTTGCAGTTTTGTCCTATTGACAGTGTCCTTTGCCTTACAGAATTTTTGCAATTTTACGGGGTCACATTTGTCAATTCTTGATCTTAGAGCATAAGCTATTGGTGTTCTGCTCAGGAATTTTTCCCCTGTGCCCATGTGCTTGAGTCTCTTCCCAACTTTATTTTCTATTAGTTTCAGTGTATCTGGTTTTATGTCGAGGTCCTTGATCCACTTGGACTTGGGCTTTGTACAAGGAGATAAGAATGGATCAATTTGCATTCTTCTACATGCTAACTGCCAGTTGAGCCAGCACCAATTGTTGAAAATGTTGACTTTTTCCACTGTATGGTTTTAGCTCCTTTGTCAAAGATCAAGTGACCAAAGATGTGTGTGTTAATTTCAGGGTCTTCAATTCTATTCCATTGATCCACCTGACTGGCATTGTACCAATACCCTGTAGTTTTTATCACAATTGCTCTGTAGTAAAGCTTAAAGTCAGGGATGGTGATTCTACCAGAAGTTCTTTTATTGTTGAGAATAGATTTTGCTATCCTAGATTTTTTTTTTTATTACAGATGAATTTGCAAGTTGCTCTTTCCAAATCTGTGAAGAAATGAGTTGGAATTTTGATGGGGATTGCATTAAATCTGTAGATTACTTTTGGCAAGATGGCCATTTTACTATATTAATCCTGCCAATCCATGAGCATGGAAGATCTCTCCATCTTCTGAGATCTTCTTTGATTTCCTTCTTCAGAGACTTGTCAGAGAACTTCAGAGAAGTTCTTGTCAAACAGATCTTTTACTTGCTTAGTTAGGGTGTTGTTTCCCTAATTTCTTTCTCAGCCTGTTTATCCTTTGTGTAGAGGAAGGCCTCTGATATGCTTGAGTTAATTTTACATCCAGCTACTTTGTTGAAGTTGTTTATGAGGTTTAGGAGTTCTCTGGTGGAATTTTTGGTGTTACTTATGTATACTATCATATCTTCAGCAAATAGTGATAATTTGACTTCTTCCTTTCCAGTTTGTATTTCTTTGATCTCCTATTGTTGTCTAATTGCTCTTGTTAGGACTTCAAGTGCAATATTGAATAGGTAGGGAGAGAGTGGACAGCTTTGTCTCCTCCCTGATTTTAGTGGGATTGCTTCAAGTTCCTCTCCATTTAGTTTGATGTTGGCTACTGGTGTGCTGTATATTGCTTTTACTATGTTTAGGGATGGACCTTGAATTCCTGATCTTTCCAAGACTATTATCATGAAGGGGTTTTGGAATTTTTCAAATCCTTTCTTAGCATCAAGTAAGATGATCATATATTTTTTTATTGAGTTTGTTTTTATAGTGAATTACATTGATGGATTTCCATATATTGCACCATCCTTGCATCCCTGGGATGAAGCCTACTTGATCAGGATGGAAGATCGTTTTGATGTGTTCTTGGATTCGGTTTACAAGAATTTTATTGAGTATTTTTGTATGGATATTAATAAGGGAAATTGGTCTGAAGTTTTATTTCTTCTTTAGGTCTTTGTGTGGTTTAGGTAACAATTAATTGTAGCTTCATAGAACAAATTCGTTAGAATACCTTCTGTTTCTATGTTGTGGAATAGTTTGAGGAGTATTGGTATTAGGTCCTCTTTGAAGGTCTGATAGAACTCTGCACTAAACCCATCTGGTCCTGGGCCTTTTTTGGTTTGGAGACTATTAATGACTGTTTATATTACTTTAGGGAATTCGGGACTGTTTAGATCATTTTTCTGATCTTGATTTAATTTTGGTACATGGTGTCTATGTAGAAAATTGTTGATTTCATCCAGGTTTTCCAGTTTTGTTGAATATAGGCTTTTGTAGTAGAATCTCATGATTTTTTGGATTTCCTCAGTTTCTGTTGTTATGTCTCCCTTTTCTTTTCTGATTTCATTAATTAGGATATTATGTCTGTGCCCTCTAGTTAGTCTGGCTAAGGGTTTATCTATTTTGTTGATTTTCTCAAAGAACCAGGTCCTGGTTTCCTTTATTCTTTGTATAGTTCTTTTTGTTTCCATTTGGTTAATTTCAGTCCTGAGTTTATTTCCTGCTGTTGACTCCTCTTTGGTGAACTTGCTTCTTTTTGATCTAGAGCTTTCAGATATGCTGTCAAATTGCTGATGTATGCTCTTTCCAATTCCTTTTTGGAGGCACATAAAGCTATGAGTTTTCCTCTTAGGACTGGTTTCATTGTGTCCCATAAGTTTGGGTATGCTGTGGCTTCATTTTCATTAAACTCAAAAAATTGTCTTTCTTTTTTTTTTTTATTTCTTCCTTGACCAAGTTATCATTGAGTAGAATGTTGTTCAGATTCCATGTGTATGTGGGCTTTCTGTTGTTTATGTTGTTATTGAGGAGCAGCCTTATTCCACCGTGATCTGATAGGATACAAGGAATTATTTCAATCTTCTTGTATTTGTTGCGGCCTGTTTTGTGACTGATTATATGATCAGTTTTGTAGAAGGTACCATGAGGTGCTGAGAAATAGGTACATACTTTTATTTTAGGATAAAATGTTCTATAGATATCTGCTAAATCTGTTTCTTTCATAACTTCTGTTAGTCTAACTTTGTCTCTGTTTAGTTTTTGTTTCTATGAGATATCCATTGCAGAGATTGTGGTGTTGAAGTCTTTCACTATTATTGTGTATAGTGCAATGTGTACTTTGAGCTTTAGTAAAATTTCTTTTATGAATGTAGATGCCCTTGCATTTGGAGTGTAGAGGTTCAGAATTGAGATTTCATCTTGGTAGATCTTAACTTTGATGAATATGAAGTGTTCCCCATCTTTTTTGATCACTTCAGTAGGTTGAAAGTCAATTTTATTCAATATTAGAATGGCTACTCCAGCTTGTTTCTTGGGACCATTTGCTTGGAAAATTGTTTTCCAGCCTTGTATTCTGAGATAGTGTCTGTCTTTGTCCCTGAGGTATGTTTCCTGTATGCAACAAAATGTTGGGTCCTGTTTATGTACCCATTCTGTTATTCTATGTCATTTTATTGGGGAATTGAATCCATTCATATTAATAGATATTAAGGAAAAGTAATTGTTGCTTCTTGTTATTTTTGTTGTTGTTGTTGTTAGAGTTGGAATTCTGTTCATGTGTCTATCTTCTTTTAGTTTTGTTGAAAGACATCTTTCTTGCTTTTTCTAGGCTATAGTTTCCCTCCTTGTGTTTGAGTTTTCCATTTATTATCCATTGAAGGGATGCATTTGTGGAAAGATATTGTGTAAATTTGGTTTTGTCTTAGAATACATTTGTTTCTCCATCTATGGTAATTGAGTCTTTTGCTAGATATAATAGCCTGGGCTGCCATTTGTGTTCTCTTAGGTTATGTATGACATCAACCCAGGATCTTCTGGTTTTCATAGTCTCTGATGAGAAGTCTGGTATAATTCTGATTTGTCGGCCTTTATATGTTACTTGACCTTTTTCCATCACTGCTTTTAGTATTCTTTCTTTGTTTTGTGTATTTGGTGTTTTGGCTATTATATGGCAGGAGGAATTTCTTTTCTGGTCCAGTCTATTTGGAGTTGTATAGGCTTCTTGTATGTTCATGGGTATCTCTCTTTTTAGGTTAGGGAAGTTTTCTTCTATAATTTTGTTGAAGATATTTACTGGCCATTTAAGTTGGGAATCTTCACACTTTTCTATACCTATTATCCTTATGTTTAGTCTTCTCATTGTGTCCTAGATTTCCTGGATGTTTTGGGTTAAGGTCATTTTGAATTTTGCATTTTCTTTGACTGTTGTGTCAATGTTTTCTATGGTATCTTCTGCACTTGAGATTCTCTCTTTTATCTCTTGTATTCTGTTAGTGATACTTGCATCTATGTTTCTTGACTTCTTTCCTAGGTTTTCTATCTCCAGAGTTGTCTCTCTTTGTCATTTCTTAGTTGTTTCTACTTTCATTTCTAGGTCCTGGATGGTTTTGTTCCATTCCTTCACCTGTTTTGTTGTGCTTTTCTGTACTTCTTTAAGGGATTTTTGTGTTTCTTCTTTAAGGGCTTCTACCTTTTTATTAGTGTTCTCTTGTAATTCTTTAAGGGACTTTTGTGCTTCCTCTTTAAGTGCTTGAACCTGTTTACCTGTGTTCTCCTGTATTTCTTTGAGGGAGTTATTTATGTCCTTCTTATATTCCTCTATCACCATCATGAGATATGATTTTTAGATCCAAATCTTGCTTTTCTGGTGTGTTGGGGTATCCAAGACTTGCTGTGGTGGGAGTACTATGTTCTGATGATGCCAAGTAGTCTTGGTTTCTGTTGGTAAGGTTCTTGTGTTTGCCTTTCGCTATCTGTTAATCTCTGGTGTTAGATGTATTTACTGTCTCTGGCTGGAGTTTTTTCCTCTTGTGGATCTGTAAGCCTGTGTTAGCCCTACTGGGAGATCAGCTCTCCTCTGGTAAGGCCCATGAGCATAGGGCTGTGGATCAGCCATCCCTCCTGGGTACAGATGGATGATGAAGGACCCTGTCTATGTTGCTCTGCAGCTTCTGTGGCTTGTGCCTCCTGGATGATCCCACCTTAGAAAGTCAGCAGAAAGAAAATGCTGATATTGCCTGAGATCTGGTCTCAGAGCACTCTCTGCAGATCTGCTGTCCTCTGGCAGTAAAGGTGAAGAAAGGGCTGTGGAACAGGCACACCTCCTGTCTGTAGATGGAGGTAGAAAAGACCCTGTCCCAGCTGCTCTGCAGCTATGGAGGTCTGTGCCTCCTGGCTGGATGACTTTTTTTTTTTTAACTATGTAAACATATCTTTTTAATGTTCTTTTAGCATTTTCTTTTCTCCATCTAAATGCTCTTGTATACTTATCCCATATCCTCTTTTTTTTCCCCAAATTGTCATTGCACACATGCACATGCACATATATACATTTATTCATATATTCATGCATATTCTTAAAATACAACCTGCTCAGTCTGTATAATTGGATTCTTATGTATACTCTCAGAGCTGACTATTTAAGACTGGAAAACCTATTGGTGTGTTATTTAATTGACTTATAAGAATGTCTTCTGTGGTTGGTGAATGACACTTGATCCTAGGATTAAAATATCGATATACATTGAAAGACTTCAGTTTTTGGCTTTGGTATAGTAATAGTACTGTTGTCCATAACACAGGTGCTACATTTCAAACTGATATGGCTATTAGGAATGAGGCTCAAATGTTTGCAAAATTATAGGACCATCAGGATCTGAGTAGAAGACAACTGTCCATAGTGGTTGAGTCAGAGAAAAGAAGAGGACAGAAGAAAGTTCAACTCAAGTGCTTACAGTAAAAACTACATTTTTTGGGGGGAGGGGGTTTCGAGACAGGGTTTGTCTGTTCTAGAGCTCTGGCTGTTCTGGAGCTCACTCTGTAGACCAGGCTGACCTCGAACTCAGAAATCCACCTGCCTCTGCCTCCCAAGTGCTGGGATTAAAGGCGTGCACCACCATGCCCTGCAAAAACTACATTTTTCTGGTGGTAACACTGATGACAAACATGGTAACTCATATAAAGCCTAGATATAAAGTATAGGAGAGTGATCACTCCAGGAACTTTTGTGTCAATGTAGTGCATAGATCTCTATGGTAGAGAAGACAATCTTGGAAGTGTGTACATCTGTAGTACCTTGATTCTGAGGCTCAAAATGTGAACAAAGTCATTAAAGTAACAAATACAATATACAACGTGTTGGATTTGAACACTGTAGCACAGAGCCTTGGTCTAGAATATCAGGTTCCATGGGTTATGTACTGAGTTTGGAGAAATTTCTGGAAAGGTTTTTTTCTAGAGTGATATAATAGTTTCTGCTTTGCAGCTCAGGGAGTATGATAGAGGCACGTTTTCCTTTCAGAGATTTCTGGAATAAAGAGCTATGACCAATCCTAGTACCAGGTGACATAGGTTTCCCCTGAGCAAAGGTTCACTGGGGCACATCATGATTTCTACTATGACTGATACTATCTGCCTTTTAAAAAACTGTCTCTCATTTCTTGCTGTTATTAGCAGCTACTATCTCAATTTTCTTCCACTATTGCTGTACATTATGTAATAGCATGCACAGTTGGAAGAGAAACATTATTTCCTAATCGTCCCTGTGCTCATGTCAAATTTTCAGGCTATTTACTGATACAAAATTCCTGTTTATCCTAGCTCACCTCCCACAGCTTAGTGATACATGTGCAATTAGTAATATGATTTGTGTGGTCATGTTATATTTAGGCACTTCAACATAACACTACCAAACACAACCTCAATAGGTACTTAATCTCTGAAACAGTCAAGGAAAAAGCAACTTAAGAGTGAAACAGAAATAAGAAGTGGAAGATGTGTCAGGATTTGTAGAATTACTACTCCTTCTATAGAAATTGTCTGTACTGAGTGATAACTATAGAAAAAGATGAAAAATGATCTTGAAATAGAAATTTTCTTCTTTTCCATTGTATATTTGCCTTTGATTTAATTCATCAGACAAGAACAAGGAAAATCTTTTCTTGCTGCACTACCAGTGTTCAGAGTAAGAGAATTTCAAAGAAATGTAAATTTAAGTTGGTAGAATTAATGAGCATTTTCAACCCTAGGCAAATGATTTTCAAAGTATATATTGCTATAGTGCCTCAAGTTTCACACAATCAACATGGAGACTTATGTGTTTGATTTCAAGTATAATTCTAACAAATTGTAAGTCATTGATTAGGTTCAAAGTAATCTATTTTTATAATGAGGACTTAGGAAATGGTGTGTAGGGCAAGTTTTTTCAAAACTTTTTCAAAACGTAGTCTGTCTAGAAGTGATGTTTGCCTCATTTCCAAGTATAAATATAGTAAACCTCTCTGAAATATTCTAATGTATTATAACATGAAGTTTTGGTATCTTTTGAATTTAAAATATTTGCACAACAATGATTTATCCATTAAAGTAATTTTAAAAGAAAACAAAGGCACATTTAATTTTAACTTATTTTATGTCTTTAACCATGTTTCTTTCTTTCCCAAAGAAAACAGAAAGTCTGGAATTTAAAAATATTCCTAAGGCTTTCTTGAGTTATCAAAGAAATTGGACCATATTAACTTCTAACATTAGTGACAACTCTTTGATTAACTTTTTAGATAAAGCATAAAATGTTATAATAAATAATCATTTAGTGTAGGATTTCTATGGTTAATCACTGCCTTTTTATGGTTATATACAGGCAATTATTCCCTTCTGATTTTACCATATAATGATTTTATAGCATCTCTGCAAAGTGTAAAGATCATGATTGTATGTTATTTTGTTATAGTTGTCCTAAATTTCTTTAAGTATTGTTGTTTAGCTTGGATGATATAAGTGATAAATTTCTGTAATTAAGGGTTATACCTAGTAGACTTATAAGTGAAACTAATACCAAAACATGCTTTATGTTAATTAGAATAACTCATCACTATTCTAATTCTTTAACATTATTTTAAAAAATAGATGTCCATATTATGGTAATCACCTATACCTATCAAAATGAATATTAAGGATATAGAAGTTTTATAACAATACTATATAATTCGCTATTACCAATTATTCAGAAATTGTTTTATATTATATGAAGAGGTAAATATTTGTTAGGTTTTATATATCTAATTTTTTATTAGATATTTTCTTTATTACATTTCAGATGTTTTTCCCTTTCCTGGTTTCTCCTCTGAAATACCCCCTATTCCTTCCCTCCTCCCCATGCTCACCAACCCACCCTATCCCTGTTTCCTGGCCTTGGCATTCCTCTACACTGGAGCATAGAACCTTTACAAGACCAAGGGTCCCTCCTTCCATTGATGATCGACTAGGTCATCATCTGCTACATATGCAGCTAGAGCCATGAGTCCCACCATGTCTACTCTTTGGTTGGTGGTTTAGTCCCTGGGAGCTCTGAGGGTACTAGTTACTTCATATTGTTGTTCATCCTAAGGAGCTGCAAACCCCATCAGATCCTTAGGTCATCAGATCCTAGCTGCTTCATTGGGGACCCTCTGCTCAGTCCAATGGATGGCTGTGAGTTTCTACTTCTGAATTAGTCAGGCACTGTCAGAGCCTCTCAGGAGACAGATATATCAGGGTCCTGTCAGCCAGCACTTGCTGGCATCTACAATAGTGTCTGGGTTTGGTGATTTTATAAGGGAAGGATTCCCAGGTGGAGCAGTCTCTGGATTGTCCTTCCTTCAGTCTCTGCTCACACTTTGTCTCTGCAACTCCTTCCATGGATATTTTGATCCTCCTTCTAAGAAGGATCAAACTATCCATACTTTTGCCTTCCTTCTTGTGTTTCTTATGGTTTGTAGATTGCACCTTGTGTATTCCAATCTTCTGGGCTAATATCCACTTATCAGTGCGTGCATACCATGTGTGTTCTCTTGTGATTGGGTTACCTCACTCAGGATGATATCTTCCAGATCCATCCACTTGCCTAAGAATTTCATAAATTCAGTAATTTCAATAGCAGAATAGTACTCCATTGTGTAAATGCACCACAGTTTCTGTATCCATTCCTCTGCTGAGGGGCATCTGGGTTGTTTCCAGTTTCTGGCTATTATAAATAAGGCTACTATGAATGTAGTGGAACATGTGTCCTTATTACATGTTGGAGCATATTCTGGGTATATGCTCAGGAGTGGTATAGCTGGGTCTGGCAGTACTATGTCCAATTTCCTGAGGAACCACCAAACTGATTTGCAAAGTGGTTGTACAAGCTTGTAATCCCACCAGCAATGAAGGAGTGTTCCTCTTTCTCCACAACCTCTCCAGCATCTGCTGTCACCTAGCTTTTGATCTTAGCCATTCCGACTGGTGTGAGATAGAATCTCAGAATCTCAAGGTTATATCTAATTCTTTTTTCTTTCTTTCTTTCTTTTCTTTTCTTTTTTTTTTTTTTTTTTTTTTTTTTTTTTTTTTTTTTTTTTTTTTGGTTTTTCGAGACAGGGTTTCTCTGTATAGCCCTGGCTGTCCTGGAACTCAATCTGTAGACCAGGCTGGCCTTGAACTCAGAAATCCACCTGCCTCTGCCTCCCAAATGCTGGGATTAAAGGCGTGTACTAAAACCGCCTGGCTCTAATTCTTATTAAACAAGTATTAACAGTTATTTCCATTAACATGTTATAGAATAGGTTATAGTTTGTATGCCAGAAAGCATATATGAATGAAATTTGACTCAGAAAGTGACAGATTCTATTTTTTCTGTTTTTATTTTTGAAATTATAATTACAATATTTCTTCCTTCCTGTTTTTTCTCTCAAAGCCTCCCATTTACTCAAATGTATGACCTCTTTTAATTGTTATTACATACATATTTATACATGTTTATACATGTACATTTATCCATATATTCCTAAGTGCACGTGTAAGCACATATATGCATATATATACATATATACATAATCATAAACAATAAACTTCTCAATTTGTATGCTGGACATTTGGTATTGGATAACCACTTAATGTGGTCTCCCCTGGGGAAGATTATTTCTCCCACTCTCAGGATTCCTTACTTGCTTGTGGTTCTCTATGTAATGTTCAAAACTTATAGAGTTTCTTATATCTCTTACTTTTATCATTGTGGAAAAGTCAAAGATGGGCCTCATCAGATAACTCTTCCATGCGTATCATTTCTGGTAGTAATTACATGATTTGAGAATATTTTCCAGTATTTACATATATAAGGAGGCATATATATTCTTGTATCCTTTAATTGACTTGAGAAGAACTTTATTATAATATTATATGGGCCATTTTTAGCTACGATATTCATCCTGGAAGTGTACCTCATTTAGCTGAGTTATTCTCATTTATATTGACAGGAGTTAGTTAGTGTGCTATAATCTGTCAATGGCTGTTTAGTAAGTTTGGAGGCTTTAAAATTCATGTCGATTTTTATCTATCAGCCATAGAATATATAAAATAAATAAAAAAACATTTATCATTCCCTGAGGACTTTGTAAAGTACTAAAGTTAGCGACTGTTTTCACAAACAAAGTAAATGGGATACATTTGTAGTAGACTAAACAAAGGGGGTGTTGATATAAAGTGACAAAGACATTAAACTTTGCCCATAAAACATATTGTGAATAATTGAGATTTGTGTTCTGTGTTCTATGATTTAAGAGGAGAAAGAAACATATGAAAGGAAAGGTGAGAAAAAGAAATGGACAGCAGAATAAGGCCACATATAAACTTGATTATCTTTTAGTAAAATATTTTCAGTATATTTCGCAAAGTGTTTTAATATGATATTATAACATTAAATTTGTTTTCAGATTTTATATGAAATATATGGATAACAATTACACAAATAATTGTTTTCTTTTCTGCAAACCTTTTAGGATACTTTACATAAAATTGAAATGAAGATATGTGTTCAGTAATACACACAAAGGTATTTTCTTCTAACATATAAAATTTAAATCTGAATTTTGTAGTATATATTCAAGGTAATAATATTTTTATTAATTAATTTATTTTTTACATTCCATATTGTACATCCCCCATCTACCCTCTAAGTGTTCCACATCCCATACCTCCTCCTCACTCTCCTGTCTCCACATGGGTGTCCCCATCTCCCACCGTACCTGACCTCTAAACTCCCTGCGGCCTCCAGTTTCTTGAGGGTTAGGTGTATCATCTCAAAATGAATACAGACTTGGCAGTCCTCTCCTGTGTGTGTGTTGAGGGACCTCATATCAGCTGGTGTGTGCTGTCTGTTTGATGGTCCAGTGTCTGAGAGATCTCAGGGGTCCAGATTTTTGAGACTGCTGGTCCTCCTACAGGGTCGCCCTCCTCCTTTCAGCTTTTCTCTAATTCAACAACAGGAGTCAGCTGCTCCTGTCCATTGGTTGTGTGTTCCTACTGAATAATTACTACAATTAATTATAATCTTAAAAATAAATGATCACAGTATTTATCATATATAGTTACCTTTAGTACGTTTTTGGTACCAGCACAGAAAATTTACTCTCATAAGAACATTTCTAATACAGAGAACAGTCTTACCACTATATGTCTCACCTCAAGATAGACTTAGTTTTTAAAATCATCTCAGCTATCAAGAATTTTACATACTTCAATATACATGTCTTTGATTCTCACTCAGCTCTCCATAATCACCTTAATTTCTTCATTTATATTTAATCTGATCTTAATTAAATATATTTATATTGTTATTTTTCAGATTTTCATAAATCCATATGGTACATCCTTAGCATATTTACCTTTTGCTTCTCCTCCTATCTACTTTCAGATTAATCCCACTGTGACTAAATGTACCTATACACTCATTTGCACTTTACTAGAGCATGCTAACCCAACCAATGACTAGACTCTTAAAAAACCTGACTATTTCTCCTCCAGGAGCCATAAATTGTCAAGGTCTCCTCAGCTAGGGATGAGCTATTGTTATCCACACCCAACTCTATAATGAAATGATTCCTGGCTTTATTTTTGTGTAGGCAACTACAGCTGCTGTGATTTCATTTTGTAGGGGTCTTGTCATGTTCAGAAAACATTGTTTCATTTTTGTCCTTCCCAACCTCTGACTCTTAAATACTTCTCTTTCTTAGGTTTATGGTGATATGAAATAAATATTCTATTTATTGTCACTTATTTTTTACACTTTAGTCAGCTGTTTTTGTGATAACTGTCACTCAATGCACAAACATCCCAAATGATATCTAAAATCTGCACTAATCTACTAAACATATATAAAGGAGATCATAAAGCCTTTGACCTTCTTTGTTTGACTTATTTCATGTACCACAATGTCCTTCAGATTCACTTACTTTCTTACAATGAAAATATATTTTTGTGGTTTGGGCACACAGGAGTATTTGTTTTGAAAAATGAAGGGTAGAATTTATACATGCTAATTAGGTTTTCTGCAATTATATTTCCCTTAAACATATGCCATGCAGACCTTTCGTCACAGCAGTATTTGAGGCGAAAACTTCAAGGAAAGTCAGTCTCCAGCCCCTGCATTGTCTCTTGGCATCCCCTAACTCAGAGGTAGCCCAGATATGTACTCATGTGCTAGGTGCCCACCAAGATATGGTTTATTAATGGCTAGACAAAATTGCACATTGCTCTCTCTGACCTTTACCAA
>JADRCD010028785.1:0-10680 GCA_019843815.1 Montemys delectorum
CAAAAAACTCAAGAAGAAGGAAGACCTAAGTATGGATACTTCATTCCTTCTTAGAAGGGGGAACAATATACCAATCTTAGGAGGTGCAGAGACAAACTATTGAGCAGAGACTGAAAGAAGGACAATCCAGAGACTGTCACTTGGGAATCCTTCCCATATTCAATCACCAAACCCAGATACTACTGTGGATGCCAGCAAGTGTTGTCTGACAGGAGCCTGATATAGCTGTCTCCTGAGAAGCTCTGTCAATGCCTGACAAATACAGAAGTAGAAACTCACAACCATCCATTGGACTGAGTACAGGGTCCCCAATGAAGGAGCTAGAGAAAGGACTCAAGGAGCTGAAGGATTTGCAGCCTCTTAGGAGGAACAACAATACAAACTAACTAGTACCCTCAGAGTTCCCGGGGACTAAACCATCAATCAAAGAGCATACAGGGTGAGACGCATGGCTCCAGCAGCATATGTAGCAGAGGATGGCCTAGCTGGTCATCAATGGGAGAAGAAGCCCTTGGTCCTGTGAAAGTTTATGCCTCAGTGTAGGAGAATGCGAAGGCCAGGAAGTGGGAGAGGGTGGGTTGGTGAACAGGGGGAGGGGAGAGGGAACAGGGTTTTTATTGTTTGTTTTTTTTATTTTTTATTTTATTTTATTTTATTTTTTCCTTTTTTTCAGATGGGAACCTGGGAAAGGAGATATCATATGACATGTAAATAAAGAAAATAATTATAAAAAAGAACAAAAAAAAAGGAAAAAATAGAAATAACACAGCACTTGTTCAAATAATTGTATTAAAACAAAATCTGAGAGAATGAAAGAGTCTCAGGAAAATAATTAAGTAGACTTTACCCAGAGGTTGGACCAACAAAAACTAAATAGTTCTTTATACCACAACTTCAAATAATATTTTGTTTACTACATTTACATATGCCATGCAAAATAGAGTTTTCTTTCCTTGATTAAATTTCCTGTGTCTTTAACCCAATCTTACTAGGGCATCTTTCGATTTGATGTTACTCTACTTTTATTTTTATGAAAAATTTTAAAAAGCTATTTTATTTTATTTTATTTTTTGAGTTTTTTCAAATTGCTTTTTATTAGATATCTTCTTTATTTACATGTCATATGATTTTTCCTTTCCCAGTTCCCCTCCAAAAATAAAAACAAAAACAAAAACAAAAAACAACAAGAACAAACCCCTGCTGCCTTCACCCACCCCGCTTGCCACCCACCCTCTCCCACTTATTGGCCCTGGCATTTCCCCTACACTGAGGTACAGAAACTTCACAGGGCCTAGGGCCTCTCCTCTCATTGATGATCGTCTTTGCAATCCTCTATTATACACATGCTGCCAGAACAATCAGTCCGAACCATGTATAGTCCTTGGTTGATGGTTGAGTCCCTAGGAGATCTGAAACATTTGACAGGTTAAATATTTGTCATTTTCCTTAGGTAAAGTCTAGCAGAGATAGCTGCCCATAAATTAGTGGATTCTATTAAAAAGCTATTTTAAACTAACTTATATTTCTGAAGGGTTCTGAAAACAACACCACTTGTTCTCTTTCCAAGGTTTACTGAAATGCAGGTGGAAGCTGTACTCGATAGAGAATGAAATAATGAATGATGATGAAATTTAGAGCTTTTGACCAAGCATTGAGATCTTCTGAGAATATGTAACAAGTGCAGAATTTTAGGCCCATTCCTGAATTAATATCTATGAAGTGACCATGAGAACAATGAGTGTATATGTAAAATATGTAAAATTATGGTATACTAACATGATTTCTTCATGTACATAGCTAGGAGCAGAATTATTTGGTAATTCCATTTTTAGTTTTTAAGGAGCTTTTTAAAAATTTCTTCATCCTATATCCCTATCAACATTGAGTAATGGTTTCTTCTTCCTTATGTCTTTGTTGTTTTCTTAATGATAGTCATCTGCCTAGGGTAAGATGGAATCTTGATGTTTGATTCTTTGAGTTTGTTATACACTAAATATTGATGTCTTATGGGACAAATATCTGGGTAAGATTTTTTCCTTCCTGTCTTCCTTCCTTTGTTTCTTTGTTTCTTTATTTTTTCCTTCCTTCCTTCTTTCTTTCTTTCTTTCTTTCTTTCTTTCTTTCTTTCTTTCTTTCTTTTCATTCATTCATGAGTACTCTATCTGCAAGTAAACCTGCATGCCAGAAGAGGTCATCAGATCACATTATAGATGGTTGTAAGCTACCACGTAGATGCTGGGAATGGAACTAGGACCTCTGGAAGAATAGCCAGTGCTCTTGATTGCTGAGCCATTTCTCCAGATCTCAAAGTTACCTTTTCCCCCCAAGTCAAGGTTTCTTATTGTAACCAGTCCTGCCTTCCCTGGAGTTGCCCTGTAGACCAGGCTGCCTTTGAACTCACAGAGATCCACCTGCCTCTACTTCCTGAGTGTTGGTATTATAGGCATGTGCCTCCATGACCAGCTTCTGGCAAAGATTACAGTTCTCAAAAGGACAAAGAGCTAATAAATATGTTTAAAATGTCCTTCATCCTTAATCATCAGAAATTTTCAAATAAAATCTATTACATCAAATCTCATCAGAAGGCTATCATTAAGACAATAAACAGAAACAAATATTGATGAAGATTCAGGAAAAAGGGAAACTATTATACATTGTGATAGTTTTGTAATTTAATCCAGTCACTGTAGAAATGAATACAGAAAATCTTCAAAATACTGAAATTAGATCTACTATGCCCTGGATGGCCTAGAATTTACTATGTATACCACACTAGTGTTCACAGACATCTGACTGCCTCTGCCTCCTAAGTACTGTGGTTAACTACCATACTACATCTGGACTGGTAGTTAGTTTTAATTGTTACATTAACATAATCTAGAACCACCTGGGAATGAAGTCTCAATGAGAGGTTGACTAGTTTGGGCTGGACTGTGAGCATGTCTTGGGTCAGGAGGGGGATTAAGTTAACTAGAACAGGAGGAACCACCCACTTTAGGTGGTACAGTTCATATGCACAGGATTTTGAACTGTATAAGGAGTGAAGAAAGCAAGTTAAGTCCAAACAAATATATATTAATGTATTGCTCTCTAGTCTGTACAGTGAATATAATGTGACCAGTTTTGTCAGGTTCCTATATGACTTTTCTGCTATAAGGTAGTGTAATCTAAGTCTGTGACTCAAATAAATTCTTTCTCTCTTGAAAAAAAGAAGAAATGTAAATTTAAAAAAATCTAATTAAAAAAAAGAAGAGAAATGCTGCGAGTCTCCACCTCTGTATTTGTTAGGCACTGGCAGAGCTTCTTAGGAGACAGCTATATCAGGCTCCTGTCAGCAAGCACTAGCTGGCATCCACAATATTGCCTGGGTTTGGTGACTGTATATGGGATGGGTCCTCAGGTGGGGCAGTCTCTGGATGGTCATTCTTTTAGTCTCTGCTCACACTTTGTCTCTGTTACTCCTTCCATTGGACTGAGCATAGGGTCCCCAATGGACGAGCTAGAGAAAGGACCCAAGGAATTGAAGGTGTTTGCAGTATCATAGGAGGAACTACAATATGATCTAACCAGTACCCTCAGAGTTCCCAGGGACTAAACCACCAACCAAAGAGTACACATGGTGGGACTCATGGCTCCAGTCATATATGTAGCAGAGGATGGCCTTATTGGGCATCAATGGGAGGAGAAGCCCTTGGTCCTGTGAAGGCTCAATGGCCCAGTGTATGGGAATGCTAGGACCAGTAAGCAGGAGGGATTGTGATGGTGAGCAGGGGTATTGGGGCAGAAATAGAGGGTTTTCTGAGGAGAAACCAGGAAAGGGGATAATATATGCAATGTAATAAAGAAAATATCTAATAAAAACTCTTTATAAAAACAAATAAGAAGAAAAAAGAAGAGAAAGGAATGGCTATTAATATATAGCAGTTTGAAGGAAAAACAACTTTTCCCTACCTAGCAGCTACCAAATGCCAGTAGCTGCATAAGTAAGTGGCATTGAAGTGGAAAGCAGGGTGCACTTATTCACTGCTGGTATAAGTTGAAACTGGTGTAGCCACTGCAGAAATCAAAAGACTCTAGTCTATTTCTAAATAGATCTTCCACATAATCCAGCTATAGCATTCTTGAACATACCCAATCTATGGACTATCCTGTTACAGAGATACTTGCTCATCCGTATTCATCACTGCTCTATTCACAATACCTAGGAAATATTGTAAATTATTTCAAAGTGATGACAATGACTCATTCCTTTCAGTGAGGTCACTTTTCATCTCCATCAAATGATAGGGTTCATTTTTTTGGTTTCTTATTCAGAAATTATCTGTGTGCTAAAATTCAGTCAATTAAACTTTAGTAATTACTTCAACTAAAGGCCTAAAAATAATTTACTTGTTTTTATACCTTCTATATAGTTTATTGCTTCTACATCTAGCCATCAAAGGTAAAAGAATGACTTAGGAACCTATGAGAAGAAAAATGCATGGCTCACTAATTTCCATTGCTGTGTGATAAAAATTTGACTTTGAGAAGCTGTATAAAAATGTTTGAATAATCCTAACTCAGAAAATCAGAAATATCAATGTGAGCCTAGCCTAAATTCCCAGCTAGATATATCTTGAACTATATTCACCTCTTAAGTTTTCAATGATAAAGTATTTGGGTAGATTAATAGCTAATAAAACAAAGGCAGTCTATTACATTAGGCATACTACTTCCTGATATTATCTGATTTTTCCAAGTTTCATTATTTTATTTACCTACAGAAACCATACCCCCACAATTAAAATTTCTCTCTCTGAACTCTAAATATCTACCACAATAAAATCGATCTTAGCACAAATATGTAAGTTCTAACACTTCAATAGGATTTTCTTTAGCTAAAATAGTAAATCACAGTTTTGTTTTCTTCATTATATATTATTATAAAATATATAATTCAAACTTTTTAGTCATTTAAAGCTGCTTTTAATAAGTATATGAATAGATCTTCAGTCCCCAAATAAATACTTATTAAAACAATTAGTTAGACACAATGACATTCAATATATTCTAAGATAAGAAAATGAGTAAAATGTAATATTATCCTCAGATTCTATTCATAGTAGTGGGAAATACAGAAATAATAATTTAATTTGCACTATACAGTATAATGAACTTGTCCTACAACAGAGTTGGATGCAGCCTTGCATCTTTCTCATAAATTTAACTTTTCCTTATATAGTTAACAAGAAAATGTGTTTATTGTTTGAAATATAGCATCTTTAATTTTCCTTGCATGTTTACAGATAAATAAATTGAGTTTAGAATTTGGAAGACTCTTCTATATGCTATCTTGAATTTCTTTACACTAGAATATGTACATTTCAAGGAAAGGGACTACACCATCAAACTTTCTTTCCTTAGGTATATTCTACCCTGTACAAACAATAGTAATTAAAATATATAAATGATCTGGATATAAAAGTTTGCTTTTCTGAGTTTAGAAATAACTTAATGGTTTTATCTTTGCAAACCAGGAAACAGCATCAGGCCCTTTGGAACACGGGCAAGTATCTTCATGAAATATTGTGAGTGTAGAAGCATGCCCTTTACTTTCTCATAACCATGAAACCTACTTATTTGAACTAAAAGGATATTTTTTCAACATTGTCATCATAAAAACACCAAATTCTCATTGAGAGACAAATACTTAACCATAAATAACATTCTCTATTGCTTCAAAATGCTATTAAAATCAAGCACCTTCTCATCTTTAAAGCAATTTATATCCTTTATTTCACTTAAAACAGATAACTGTATTTAAGATAACTCATTTATAGAAACTCAGCCATTTAATAATGGTAATAAGTATTAATTTGGAGGCATAATATTATATTTCATTAATAGACATGCATATTTTAAAACTTGCCGTAGTTTTAAATCATTTAGAAGAGGTAGTATAATTAACTTAATAGTCTCTTATATGTATACACATGTGCAACATGGCATTTCAAAAATATTTTATGTACATTTTCTCATATGAAACTAAATATATTTGGTGCTTGATTTTAACATTGATGCTCAAGAAAGCTAATTGGTTCAGCCATGGTCCCTCATTAGGATATAACAGGCAGAAAATTCATATGAAGAAGTATAATACTCATTTCTATTTCACCAACCCTTCTTTTCTTTTCCAAGAAAATCAAGAAAGTCATCACATTGAAATACCTCTTTAGCAAGACTCGGGCATATTTTTATTGTCTTTTTGCCATTAAGCTTTACATTTCCTCATGTCTTTTAAATTATGCTCTCTATGATTATCTGTACAATACATAATTTTATGCTTTCCTTTTTAAGATAAAAACACACTTTTCTTCATGGAAAATTTGCAACAGAAAGTTTTTATGAGGATATATAGAAAGAAATAAAAATGAAGAGATGCATAGATAAACACAGTCAAGTACATATAATAAAATGTAAACTATATTGTCAGTTCTATAATTATAGTGTTTACTAAAAATTAATATTTTTGTTAATAATTCAGTATATTCAAATATTGTAATTTCATTTTATAAAATATAGCATGTTTTACTCAAAGCAATTTACTAATTATATATTTTTTTATTTTGTCTTAATAAAATTTGAAATTTGGCATTTTATATTTATAGCACACATTAACTTTTACTAGCTATATTTTATATGGCCATTGCCTTCCTTATTAGACAACAAACTCTATAACTTTAAAGACTGTCTTAAATAGGACCATGGAAATGCCTATGTGCTGATTGGGAAATGGCACAGACACAATTTTGAGTGTCACAGATACGAAAATTAATACAAATTTGTGCTTAAAAGAAATCTAAAGTAACATTTTATAACTTTAGTAATATTTTTTACTGGGCATTTTTGTGTTATTGTATTGCCTTTTGCATTATTGCACGGTAAAATTATCCCTGGCACTTGTCCACAACATGTCAGTTTGATTTCCTCTCACCTACAACAACCAGAATCTCTACAGAAGCTGCAAAATATCCCTTAAGAATGGAAGTAATGTTCTTAGTTGTTGAGCAAAAGTGATTTAAAGGTTGTTGTTGGCTACCTCCTGCATGCCTCAGCTCTAAGGCATCTGGGCTGACAGCCTGAGACTGGAAGCAGACACCTGCTGGGCTTAAACAATGGCCCACTACATTGCAGTTTTGCCTTTGAGGATTCTGGAGGAAGCTACACCTGGTTGCTGACACGCCTACTGCCTGAGGACATGCTGAACCTGACTGCCTGAGAACTGAGTTTGAGAGATCTTCGTGTCTCCATGTCTGAGATTGTATTTACATTATGCATATATTTTATTCCTGCAGTTTTCAGTTTCATTTCTTACTTGCCTATATAAGCTCAAAATACCCCCAAGTAAACAGATGCCTTGATAAAGATTTACTTGGCGTCCATGTCTCTTTGTTCTCTACCGTTCTCGACTGTTCATTTTGCAGGTCCTGTCTACTCTCCAGCTGAAGAGACCCACAGACCTGAGTGGGACTGCGGGATGGTTTCACTCAGGATGTTTTCAAGAAAAGATTTTTGGACTCAAGCATTATGATACACCTAAAGTAAAGATTTTCAGAATCTGAGCCCTGGATATCAGTTTTCCATTTGTTGTTAATGTGTGCATCTTGGATGAATGGATAGGAAGAGTAATAGTATTTGTACCCCTTTTCTAAGTGTTTACTGTTACCTTAGGCAATGATTTGGAGCTGAGAGTGAATTCATTAGATTTCATTTCTTCAAAGGTTAGAGAAGGTAGTCTTAAACCTCCATAAGGAGGGAAAATAGTAAGTGAAAGAAAAAAAATAAAAAGAAATAGATGCTTCAATGAAAATCAATTTAACAGTTTAGTGGAAGTGGCCATGCATTATCAAATAATAAGTTATGAAAAATTGTAGGCACATATTCATATATGTTATATGCATGCCATTCATATGCCATTCCAAAAACTATTGGTCAGTTTTTAAAGCCATTAAAATTTTCTATCTTCCATCCCCTGTCTATTAAAAATATTACTTTTCATAGCTTACAGCTGAAGATTACAACTGCTGACTATATGTGGTCCATACAAAAAACCACAATTTATTCATGTTGTTCTTCTCAAATAATGTACTCTTCCTATTTTCTTGCAGTAATTTAAATTTAGTACATATTTAATATTCTACTGAAGCTCTAGGTCATCTTTAGAGGTGTCATCACTTAATCAACTCAGTGATCAAGTGCTTGTTTTGTGTTGAATCAAATTAATTGTTAAGATTTTATAGCTATTTTGTTTTAGTTGTTTATTCATAGTGAGACAAAAATCTTGAATGAAATTGCTATAGATTTTCCTCGCAAACGCTAAATACATAGTCCTCTAGACAGTACCCAGTAGTGTGTTATAGGTTGAATTCTCTGAGAAGCAGATTGTTAGTTTGAATTTAGTGAGAAGGCTGGAGTGTAATGCAGATGTAAGAACCTCAGACAACCCTATAGGGAACCCTTGAGCTAGAATAGCCCTCACTAGGCTGAAATTCCCAGACATTTACAACCCTACATGATGTTATTGAATGTGAGATTCTCCCAACAGTGTAACCTTGTGTTGCTCTTAAAGGGGCTGAATGTGCTGCCAGCAGATAGAGTACCAAACATTCCCTTGAAAAGGTGCCTCAATGACACATTTCTATAGCTTTTGAAGAAGGAACTACATAAAAGATGTTCAGGAGAAAATATGGAGATAAAGTGTAGAGCAGAGACTAAAGGAAAGGCCACCCAGAGACTGTCCCACCTGGGGAGTCATCCCATATACAGTTACCAAACCCAGACACTTTTGTGGATGCCAAGAAGTGCATGCTCACAGAAGCCTGATATGGCTGTCTCCTGAGAGGTCCTGCCAGAGCCTGACAAATACAGAGGCAGTTGTTAGCAGCCAACCATTGGAATGGGGGGGGTCCCTAATAGAGGAGTTAGAGAAGGGACTGAAGGAGTTGAAGGGGTTTGCAACCCCACAGGAAGAACAACAATATCAACCAACCTGACCTGCCAGAACTCCCAGGGACTAAACCATCAATAAAGTATTACACATGGCTCTAGCTGCACATGTACCAGAGGATGGTCTTGTCATGCACTAATGGAAGGAGAGGTCCTTTGTCCTATGAAGGTTCCATGGATCCCCCAGTGTAGGGGAATTGAGGATGGGGAGATGGGAGTGGGTAGATGGGTGGAGGGACACCCTCATAGAAGCAGGAGGAGGGAGGATGTGATAGGATATTTCTGGGAGGAAGAGAAACCAGGAAAGGGGAGAACATTTGAACTGTAAATAAAGAAAATATCCAATAAAAAAAAAAAGATGTTCATCTGTCTCAACACTGGGAGTAATTGGGACCAGCAGGACCAGGCACACAGGAACTCCACCAGCCCAGTGATTTGGGTTCCTTCTAGTCTGTCTGGGTTGCTGTCCAGAGCAGACCTTGGGCACAAGCTCTGAAGCCAATCCCACAACACCCAGAGGAAGCTCCACTCCCAGGTGACCTAACAAGCCCAGGATCACAGGATCCCAGAATCACAGGATCACAGTCACAGCTTGACTCTGAGGAGTTCTGACACAACTAGGATCACAGAAAGGACAGGCTCCAGTCAGATTTAGCAAAGGCATATAGCAGTAGAGATATCCAGATGGCAGGGGGCAAGCATAAGAAAATAAACAACATAAACCAAGGTTACTTGGCATCATCAGAACCTAATTCTCCCACTATAGCAAGTCCTGGATACACCATTACACCAGAAAAGCAAGATTCAGATATAAAATCACTTCTCATGGTGATGATACAAGACTTTAAGAAAGACATAAATAGCACCCTTAAAGAAATACAAGAGAACACAGGTAAACAGCTAGAAGCCCTTCAAGAGGAAACACAAAAATCCCTTAAAGATCTTCAGGAAAACACAATCAAACAGGTGAAGGAAATGAGCAAAACCATCCAGAATCTAAAAATGGAAATAGAAATAATAAAGAAAACAGAGAGACAACCCTGGCCATACAAAACCTAGGAAAGAAATCAGGAATCATAGATGTAAACATCATCAACAGAATATAAGAGATAGAAGAGAGAATTTCAGGGGCAGAAGACACCATAGAAAACATTGGCACAACAATCAAAGAAAATGCAAAAAGCAAAAAGCTCCTAACCCAAAACATCCAGGAAATACAGGACTTAATGAGAAGACCAAACCTAAGGAAAATAGGTATAGAAGAGAGTAAAGACCCCCAACTTAAAGGGCCAGTAAATATCTTCAACAAAATTATAGAAGAAAACTTTCCTAACCTAAAGAAAGAGATGCTCATGAACATACAAGAAGCCTACAGAACCCCAAATAGACTGGATCAGAAAAGAAATTCCTCCCAACACATAATAATAAAAACACCAAATGCACTAAACAAAGAAAGAATTTTAAAAGCAGTAAGGGAAAAGGGTCAAATAACATATAAAGGCAGGCCTATCAGAGTTACACCAGACTTCTCACCAGAGACTATGAAAGCTAGAGGATCCTGGGCAAATGTCATACAGACCCTACAAGAACACAAATGTCAGCTCAGGCTACTATATCCAGCAAAATTCTCAATTACCATAGATGGAGAAAACAAGATATTCCATGACAAAACAAAATTTACACAATATCTTTCCA
>JADRCD010028802.1:0-10673 GCA_019843815.1 Montemys delectorum
CGATTGTGTTTTCCTGTAGTTCTTTAAGGGATTTTTGTGTTTCCTCTTTAAGGGCTTCTAATTGTTTACCTGTGTTCTCCTGTATTTCTTTGAGGGTGCTATTTACGTCTTTCTTAAAGTCCTGTATCTTCACCATGAGAAGTGATTTTATATCTGAATCTTCCTTTTCCTGTGTAACAGTGTGTCTGGGACTTGCTGTGGTGGGAGAATTGGGTTCTGATGATGCCAAGTAACCTTGGTTTGTGTTGTTTATTTTCTTATACTTGCCTCCCCCCACCACCATCTGGTTGTCTCTAGTGCTACCTGTCTTTGCTAAATCTGATTGGAGCCTGTCTTTCCTGTGATCCTGGTTGTGTCAGAACTCCTCAGAGTCAAGCTGTCTCTGGGATCCTGTGATTCTGGGATCCTGTGATCCTGGACTTGTCAGAGTATCTGAGAGTAAGGCTTCCTCTGGGTGTTGTGGGACTGGCTGTGAAGCTTGAGCCCAAGGTCTGCTCAGTACACCAGCCCAGAGAGACTGGAAAGTACCCCAGCCACTGGGCTTGGAGAGTTCCTGTGTCAATCCTGAAGGCTTTATTCCAAATCATATAAGTTATTTATGATAGAATTAGGTCAAGCAACTGGTTTTTCTTTTCTTTTTTCTTTTCTTTCCTTTCTTTTTGTTTTGTTTTGATTCTGCTTTTTGAGACATGTTTCTCCATGTGTCCCTTGCTGTCCCAAATTTGCTTTGTAGACTAGGCTGACTTCCAACTCAGAGATCCACTTGCTTCTGCCTATGAGTACTGGAATTAAATGTGTGTGCCACCACTGCCTGGCTAGAAAGAAACTGGGTTTTCTAACTGAAACCCATAGTTCATGTTAACATCTAAAAATTCAGTAAATCTCTCTGTATCTGCCTTTTTGTCCTTGTTACTGACACAAAGGAGGTCTACAGGAGCATTTCCCTGACCATTTGGTCTCTTCATTCAATTATCTCCCCATTCATTATTTTCTTCATCATCCCTATTCTCAGGACAGTAGAAAAGCCTGGACCCTTCTCTCACGTATGTAATCTATTACTGGGAGGAGAGAAATAGCTTCCCATCAAGCAACCTGAGAGAGACTGTTCCCTGTGGCCCAGGAAATAAATCAAACCTGTTGTCATGGTTTTTTCAACTTCTCAGGTTTAATGATCCTGGTCTATATTCAGAGCACTTCAAACAGATTGATTTCCCAGGCAGTTTAGATAAGGAGTTTATTTTCCAGGAGTTTGTTGATAGATTATAATACAGATTTTGTTTTTTACTTTCTTTCTTCTCTTCCTGGTTTTCTAAGCATACTTATTTTCAGAATTCATTCTGTCAAACTTGGCAAAAACACAGGAAACAGGAATGAAGGAAGAGTAAGTGGATAAGGATGGAGAGCTCCAAAGACAGTACTAAATTTAAAAGACAGAATGCCCTACACATTTACTAGACTAGTGTGATATGACTATTTCTGATAGGCTTAACTTGATGACAATCTGTGTCCCATAATTTCTGGTATCTTGCTAAGAAAAGTCACACC
The DNA here is from genome assembly GCA_019843815.1 of Montemys delectorum. Classification (NCBI taxonomy): domain Eukaryota; kingdom Metazoa; phylum Chordata; class Mammalia; order Rodentia; family Muridae; genus Montemys; species Montemys delectorum. The sequence goes on from JADRCD010028802.1 coordinate 1,546, forward strand.
AATAGGGGTAGCCTATGCAATTGCACTTGACCCTAAGCTTTTCAATAGTCAAAGCAAAGAGGGAAAACAAGGCCAGAATAATATACTGTATCCACAAAATCATGACAAATAAGTTGCTTAGATTTATATCTTTTCCTCTTTATTGTCTTCTTTTTCCTTTCCTCCTCTTCTGCCACCATAACCACTACCAATAATAATCATTAATAATAATTATTATTATAAGGGAAACTTGTTTCATAGGCCATTGAAAGAAGACATTGGACTCTGTTCCCCCAGATCCACTCCCTCAGTCTCATATAGCACTGCAAGAGATATCCAGATATTGCCACTCATTTCCCCTACCCACATCTCCTGTATATCCCATAAACCTTTTAACCTCCCTTCCCACCTTATCCACTCTGCATCCCAGCTTTAAACACCATCAGGCATTCCCCTTGAACACACCAGATGAACAAGTCAGTAAAAAAGGCATAAGACAATCATCACACTTACTGAAAATCCAGAAATGAAACAGAAACCAATGAACAAAACACCCACCCAACAAACACTAACCCAGATAACAGCACCTAGAGTTACAATCATTCCAAACCAAGATGGTTAAACTCCAGGTTAAGAACACAATAACAACAGCCTGGGCAATATGTTTCCAGTAAAGCCCAACTATCTTACCACAGCAGCCCTTGATATTCCAAAAGAACTGGAGCATAATAAAAAGACTTTAAAGCCAACTATATAAAGATAATAGAGGTCTTTTTTAAAAAACTCTTATTGGATTATAATGAGAAAAGTTACATGATTTCAATTTATCTGAATTTGTTAACATTTAAAAATATATTTTAAGCAAATAGAATTAAATTATATTCTTGTTTCCCTTTTGTACCCTACTCCTCCCAGAGACCTCCCCTTCAATACCTACAATATCTTTTTTGTCATATTCCTTAAAATTTATAAAATATTATAACAATAAAAATAAGTATTATAAAAGTTGTTTGATATAAAACAACAATCAATTTAACAGTCTTATGTAGATGCTTGTCTACATCAATACTGAAAATATATACATTTTTCTCAATATAAATTTTAAATAACTCCAAACATATTAACTGTATACTTCAAAATAATACATCACTACTGGTATTTTCCTAAATGAACATTAATGTATAAAGTCTTTTTGTTTGTTTGTTTTGTATTTAGTAGAGTTTAAAATCTTGGCTCTTACTGTGGTACAAGCCCAAAATAAGAACAATTTTTAGACATTGGATTTCAGTGTAATAAGGTTATACTTCAATGTCCCTCACATCACCAAAGGATTTTACCTCCATCGTAGCTAAGCTGAGAGTTGACAGTTCTGCTGCACCAAGAAATGAATTGTAGGCTCGATTTTTGGATACAGACTTCCTGCTATGGTCAAAGCTATTTGACTTGAGTGAGTGACTTTATTCTCAGCCCACAGAGAACAGGTTACATTCATTTAAGAAATGGTGTATGTATTAAGATGGTCTATCCATAAAGTCATTCACCAACTGATTGAATGAACAATGGTTCTGCTTGGAGGGTGGCACAGACATTGGGTGAGGGTAAGAATTTGGTTTATTAGCTGTGATAATTTGGAAAAGCATTCATCTCAAAGAAAGAGTAACTTATAAAGTCCTCTTCTTCAAACTTAATACAAGAGTTACAAACGTCAAGCAAATCATTCAGTCTCACTCTTTGTTGTTCTCTTACAAGTCCCTTCTCAATTTAATTGTCTATGTTTCTTTTGTCTATATAAATACTTTTGAAATATATAAGCTGTTCTGAAAACCATAGTATAGTGTAAAGACATGAAATAAACAATACTACTAATAGAGAGTCTGAGATAGGAGAAGCGAGATTTCAAGACCCTTGTGTTATAGAGGTCTTAAAGCAGAGATTAAGAAATCCATTAAAGAAGCTAAGAAAACACAAGCAAACAGTTAAAGGAAACAAATAAAACTGTTCAAGACCTGAAATGGAAATAGAAATAATAAAGAATACACAAACTGGAACAATTATGGAAATGAAAAATTTAAGAATTCGAACAGGAACTACAGGGACAAACTTCCTGAGAAAACAAGAGATAGAAGAGGGAATCTCAGATATTAAAAATACCATAGGAAAAAAATGGATATAATTGTCAAAATTGAATCTAAAAAATTTATGACACAAAATTCTCAGGAAATCTGGGACAATATGAGAAGAATAAACCTAAGAATATTAGGAATAGAAGAAGGAAAACAATCACAGCTCAACAACCAACAAAATATCTTCAACAAAATCATAATAGAAAAATTTCCTAACCTAAAGAAGAAGATGCCCACGAAGGTACAAGAACTATATAGAACACCGAATAGATTGGCAGAGAAGAGTAACCCCTTGCTACATAGTATTCAAAACACTAATTATACAGAACAAAGAAAGAATATTAAAAGTTGCAACGAAAAATTACCAAATAACTTATAAAGGCAAGCCTATTAGAATTATACCCAACTTCTAAATGGAGAGTATAAAAGTCAGAAGGGCCTAGACAGATGTGCTACACATTCTTAAGAGAACCCAGATGTGATCCTAGACTATATCCAGCAAAACTTTCAATCACCATAGATGGAGAAAATAAGGATTTACCCAATAAAGCCAAATTTAAACAATAGCTATCTAGAAATCCAGCCCCACAAAAGGTGCTAAAAGAAAAAATCCTTCCTAAAGAGGTTATCTACACCCATGAAAACAGAAAAAACAATCTCAGACCAGCAAAACCAACAGAACACACACATACAAAATTACATACCAGCACAACCAACATCAAAATAACAGGAATCAAAAATCATTGGTCATTGATATCTTTCAACATTGCTGGTCTTAATAAAAAGACAAAAGACTAACAGAATGGATAGAAATCAGAAACCATCTTTCTGGTGCATCAAAGAAAAATACCTTACCATCAAGAATTGACTTTACCTTAGGTTAAAATGTTGGGAAAAGTTATTCTGAACAAACTGATGTAAGAAACAAGTTGGTATCTTGATTTTAATACCTAACAAAATAGACTTCAAACAAAAATTAATAAAGAGACAGAAAAACACTACATACTTATCAAAAAAATACCAAGATAATATTTCAATTCCCAACATCTATTCACTGAATACACGAGCATCCATGTTTGTAAAACAAACAAATACTACTACAGCTTAAATCATATAGTAAGTCTCATATACTGATAGTATAGTGTCCTAATGGACAAAAACTAAACAGAGAAATACTAGATCTAACTAACCTAAATAAAATGGATGTAAGCAATATTTACAAAATATTTCATCCACACACAAAAGAAAATTTTTTTTCTCAACCTCATGGAACTTTCTCCACAACTGATCATATACTTGGACATAAAGCAAGTCTTATCAGATAAAAATTAACCCCCTACATCCTATCAGATCATCAAGGATTAAACCTGGATATCAACAACATCAGAAACAACAGAAAGTTTATAAACTCTTGGAAACTGAACAACTCTACTATGAAAAATTAGTCAAGATGGAATTTTTCATTTTAAAAAAAAAAAGACTTTCTAGAATTCAATGAAAATGAATACTCAACATACCCAACTTTAAGGTTTACAGTAAAAACAATACTAAGAAGAAACTTCATTGAAATTAAGTGTCTTCATTAAAAAATTAGAGAGATTGTTAGATTTCAAACCTGGGCCAAATAGCTGAGGTGCTTATTTAACATATCAAAGCAGACTTGACCCCGAGCACCCTCCCCCTGCAATTTTTCAGCCTCTCCCTGAGTGCCATATCCCTCCCCCTACCTTGAACTCTCCAGCCAAGTGGCTAGCCTGCCCTTTCTTATGTAATCTGACCATTTTCCTTACCATCTATCTTTGTACCTTTGGCCTCCTGGCTGCTCCACCTGATTCCCCTTTCTTTTCTCTCCCTTCCCCTCCCCTCTCCTCAGGTGACACAGCCCAGTCTTATCATGAGTAGTCTGGACTCTACCAGATGTTCCTGCCTTTGGCTATATTTTCCCACATATCTACAGTAAACATTTTTCTCCACCATACCTAGAAGCAATCCTTTTTTCCCTTTTGATTTCTATTTTTTCACTCATGCTATTAATTTAACAGCACACCCAAAAGCTCCAGAACAAAAAGAAGTAAGTACATCTAAGAGGAGTAGATGACAGCAAATAATCAAACTGAAGGCTGATATCAGTAAAATAAAAACAAAAAGATCAGTACAAAGGATTAATGAAACAAAAGTTGATATTTTGAAAAAAAACAACACGCACAAACCCTTATCCAAACTAACTATAGGGCAAACTAAAGAAAAGACTATCCAAATTTAACAAAATTAGAAACAAAAAGGAAACATAAAAACAGACATCAAGAAAAGCCAGAGAATCACTAAGGATATACTTTAAAAATCTCTTCTTTATCAAATTGGAAAATATAAAAGAAATAGATAATTTTTTCAATAGATACCATTTACCAAAGTTATATCAAGATCAGATAAATCATTTAAATAGACATATATCCCTAGTGAAATAGAAGCAGTCATTAAAATCTCCAAAAGTTGGGAGGGGAGCAGATGATTTCTGCAAAATTCTATCTAATTTTCAAAGAGTTAATTGCAATATTCCTAAAAATGTTCCACAAAATACAAATGGAAGGAACATTACCAGATTCATTTTATGCAGCCACAGGTGTTTTGATAACCAAAAAACCATAAAGATAATATAAAGAAAGAGAATTATAGACCAATTTCCTTTATGAACATAGATAAAGATTAAAAAAAAAAAAAGAAGCTCAATATTCTGATCCATCCTGCTGCACTCACAACAGTTGAGAACCTGCTGCACTCAGAGCCATTGAGGACCTTCTGCACTCAGACCAATTGAGGACACACTGTACTAAGAACAGTGGAGGATTCACTGCACTCAGAATAGTTGATGATCAGCTGCACTCAGAGCAGTTGGACAACAGCTTGACTGCTCCTCTGAAGACCCAACAGTATGAAGGCCTTCCAGGAGATCTACTGCAGCCAGGGCAACAGATCAGCAGCTTCTCTGCACCTGTGAAGAGCCCCCAGTTGGAAGGCCCCACAGGTGGTCTGCTATAGCCAAAGCTTCAGGCTGACCAGGAGACCTGAAGCAACCCAGGGACAAAAGAGGCAGACTCCAGATAGTCACCCAGAACACCAAACACCAGGGATATCCAGATGACAAAAGACAAGCACAGACCATAAGCAACAGAAGCCAATATACATGGGCATCATCAGAACCCAGTTCTCCCACCGCCCTAAGTACAACAACACACTTGAAAATCAGAAATCTATCCTAAAATCCTATTTCATGAAGATAATAGAGTACTTTAAGGAGGATATCAATAATTCACTAAAGGAAACACAGGAAAACACAGGTAAATAGGTGAATGAATTGAACAAAGCAATCCAAAACCTACAAGTGACTCAACTCACCTATAAAATACATAAGCTAACAGATTGGATACATAAACAAGATCCAGCATTTTGCTGCATACAAGAAACATACCTCAATAAAAAAGACAAACACTATCTCTGAGTAAAAGGATGGAAATGTAAATTCCAATCAAATGGTCTCAGAAAACAAGGAGTTGCCATCTTAATATCCAATAAAATAGATTTTCAACCAAAAGTTATCAAGCATGATAAAGAAGGAAACTTCATATTCATCAAGGGGAAAATCCATCAAGGGAAAGTTTCAATTCTGAACATCTATGTTTCAAATGGAAAAACACCCATATTCATAAAAGAAACTTCACTAAAGCTCAAAACACACACTGAACTGCTGTTCCCTGATTCCATGGGAAACCCAGGAGAGCTCAAGAACTGCAGAGTCCACTGCAATCTTGCTTGAGAGTCCTTTATTACAAGTCTCAACTCAGATCGAAAACCTTCTCACAGCATAGGACAGGAGTGCAACCACAAGCTTGGGTGTCTTGGCACTTATATACAGCATAGTTGGAAATTCTTTGAATGCTTAGGGTGAAGGGAAAGAAAGGCAGGTAAGTTTAAGTCATAATTCAGACACAATACTATTTGGTAAGGCAGAACTGCAAGACTGAGAGGGGGATTCTTCTGATCTAAAGATTATCTTTTATGGGGCTACCAGGAACTAGTTTTATTGCTGGCCATGACTGTCTATGACCTCTAATTACCTTTCTTCTATGATTTAAACGCTGGACCCTAATCTCTTTTTCTTTTTCTTTTTCTTTTGTTTTGGTTTTGGTTTGGTTTTTTGTTTGTTTGTTTTGTTGTTTTTTGTTTTGTTTTGTTTTGTTTTTCATGACAGGGTTTCTCTGGCTAGCTCTGACTGTCCTGGAACTCACTTTATAGAAAAAGGACAGATACAGCTGCATCTGGAAAGATCCCAGCTGATTAGCAGGGAGAGTGCTAGTCTAGGAGCCACTGGAGCTGGAGAGTTTTGCCATCTGTCTTACTCAAACTGGCACCTGTGGCTCCTTGAGTCCTCTGGGAGCAGCCAGAGAGTGGGTAAGAATACCCATGTTTGCTGCAGGGATGGGAGAAACAGGGGCTGGAGAAAGCAGAACTTCAGAGACAAGCTACATGTGTACCCCACCATGCTTGCTGTGGGAGAGAGCTAGGAGGACTTCTGCAGGAGAGTACAGAAGCAAGCCACCTATGCACCTCAGAATCCCACACAATAATAGTGGGAGACTTTAACACCCAACTGTCGCCAATGAACAGGTCATTGAAACAGAAACTAATCAGAGATAAAGTGAAACTAAGAGAGGTTATGAACCAAATGGACTTAACAGATATCTACAGAACATTTTACCCTAAAACAAAAAAATACACCTTCTTCTCAGCACTTCATGGTACCTTCTCCAAAACTGACACTGTAATTGGTCACAAAACACCCTCAACCAATACAAGAAGATTGAAATAATACTATCAGATCACCGTGACCTAAGGCTGGTCTTCAAGAACAGCAAAAACTATAGAAACTAATATACATGTGGAAACTGAACAACTCTTTATTCAATGATTACTTGGTCAGGGAAGAAATAAAGAAATCAACTAAAGACTTCCTGGAATTTAATGAAATTGAGGACACAGCATACCCAAACTTACGGGACACAGTGAAAACAATGAATAAAACCAGAAATAAAAGGGGAGACACAACAACAGAAATGAGAGAAATTTAAAAAAATCATCAGATACTACTACAAAAGCCTATACTCAACAAAACTGGAAAATCTAGATGAAATGGATGGTTTTCTAGACAGATGCCACATACCACATTCCAAGAGCAGGTAAACTAAACAGGCCCATATGGCACAAGGAAATAGAAAAGTCATTAAAAACCTCCAAACCAAAAAAAGCCCAGAGACAGTGCAGAATTCTACCAGACTTTCAAAGAAGATCTGATACCAATTTTCCTCAAACTATTCCATAAAATAGAAAGAGAAGGAACACAGCTTAACTCATTCTATGAAGCCACAATTACTCTGATACCTAAACTACACAAGGACTCAATGAAAAAGAGAACTTCAGACCAATTTCGATTATGAATATCAATGCAAAAATACTCAATAAAATTATTGCAAGCCTAATCCAAGAAGACACCAAAACCATCATTCACCACAATCAAGTAGGCTTCATCCTGCCGGGAGTCATGGCCTTAACCATGGCCTTATGGAAATTTACTGTCTTACACATACAGCCCTGAGAGAACTCGTATAATCTAACAGTAAGAATATTTGTGAGTGTTTGTGGAAATTTACTAGCTTACACATACAGCCCTGAGAGAACTTGTGTAGTTTAACAGTAAAAATGTGTGGGTGTGGAGGACACTGTTGCTGCTGGTTCTAGAGACTGAAGATTGCCGCCTGACCTATGGAAAGCCCCCACTGCTCTTCCCCTGTCCTTGAAGCCTCCTCTTGCTTATGCTTATATTGCCATCCCTGAAGTAAAGTTTTCAGAGCTTGATCAGACACCTGTCTTGCTCTCATTCTTCTTGTCTCTTGTCCGCCTCAGTCTCTCTAACCTGCCCTAGGTACCTGCTTAATGCTCCACAGGTCGGGGCATCATCCCAGGGATGCAATGTTGGTTTAGTATATGAAAATTCATTAATATAATCCACTATATAAACAAATTCAAAGAAAAATCACATGATCATCTCCTTATTTGCATAAAAATCATTTGACCCAATATTGCACCCCTTCATGCTAAAAGTATTGGAGAGATCAGGAATTCAAGCCCATAACTATACATAATAAAAGCAATTTACTGCAAACCAACATCAAATATCAAATTAAATGGAGACATACTTGAAACAATCCCACTGAAACAGGGGACAAGACGACTCTCCCTATATCTATTCAATATAGTATTCACAGTGCTAGCTACAATAAGACAACAAAAAGAGATCAAGGGCATACAAATTCAAAAAGAAGAAATAAAGGCATCACTATTTGCAGATGATATGATAGTATACATAAGCAACTCCAAAGATTCTAACAGAGAACTTATCCAGCTGATAACTTCAGTAAAGTGGATGGATATAAAATTAACTCAAATAAAACACTAGCCTTCCTTTATACAAAGGATAAACAGACTGACAAAGAAATTAGGAAAACAACTCCCTTCACAATAGCCACAAGTAATGTAAAATATCTTGGGGTAACTCTAACAAAACAAGTGAAAGGCCTGAATGACAATAGCTTCAAGTCTCTCAAGAAAGAAATCAAAGAAGATGTCAGAAAATGGAAAGATATCCCATGCTCATGGATTGGCAGAATTAACATAATAAAAATGGCCACCCTACCAAAGACAATCTATAGATTCAATGCAACCCCTATCAAAATCCCAATACAATTCTTCAAAGACATGGGAAGAGCAATTCTCAAATTCATCTGGAAAGGCAAAAAACCCAGAATAGCAAAAACATTTCTTAACAATAAAAGAACGGCTGTGGAAATCACCATCCCTGACCTCAAACTTTATTACAAAGCAATAGTGATAAAAACTACATGGTATTGAAACAAAGACAGACACACTGATCAATGGAATAGAACTGAAGACCCAGAAATAAAACCACACACTTAC
>JADRCD010028830.1:0-10996 GCA_019843815.1 Montemys delectorum
TGAGGCTTTTTCCATAATGTATGAAGAATCCTTATAAATATATAATAGGAAAATACAGTGTTCAATGAATAAATGTTTCCAAGAGACATTTTACAAAGTGAAAACTACTACAACAATTTCCATAAAAGTATATAACATAACTTGAATGAGAAAAATAAGATTTTAAATCTTGTGAAACTTCCCAAGACTATATTGGCTTATCAACCAGCTACTGTCATTATGTAAGTCTTGTTTAGGCAACCAATCTTGAAATTTCACAGGCCAAGTATTTCTGTCATATCTAAAAGACACTATGGAGAAACAAGTATCCTGATTCTCTTGCTCTTGCAACCTTTCTTCCCTCTTTCCTCCACAGTTATGTTAGCCTTGGGTATAATGATTATGCTTTAATCAGTTGATGTTGGACAAGTCAAAAATCTCTTCATTTTTATCAGTTATGTATCTATGATCTCTGTAGTAGTTCTTATTTGTTTTTATAAAAAGCTTCTTTGATGAAGTCTGGACTCTACCTTTATCTGTGCCATCAACCCTGGCAGCTTCATATTTCCTTTCATTCTTCTAACCCTCTTGGCTTTTCTCTTTTCTCCCCCAATACCTGATCCTGCCCCCTTTCTCCTCCCTCTCTCTTTTCCCACCCATGTCCCTTTCATCCTCTGGTTTCCATGATTATTTTGTTCACCCTTCTAAGTGGTATTGAAGTATTCTCACTTGGGCCTTCTTTCTTGTTAAACTTCTTCTTTTTTTTAATTTAAAAAAATTATTAAAGTCTTTCATTCATGTTACTGTCACAATATGGGTGATAAAATGAGTAGAGCCAGCCCGCAGCTCCATGGACCTGGATTCTCTTAGATGGAGATTTGAAAGGACCTGGAAAATAAGAGGGGTCAAGAAACAAAGGAAACAGAGGCCAAGTATTGTATCAAAGCTTCAATTTACTTAGGAATATTTTGAGCATTTATAGGCACAGGTAAAAACTGAAACTGAATCTCCAGGCACAACATATATGCATAACATAAACACTTCAGCAGACATTAGATGTCAAAGTCTCTAGCAATTCAAAGTCTACAGGCAGGTAGGCATTTTCACAGCTCCGTGTGCCATCTAGGCAACTCCTCTTTCAAAGGCGAACTGTCAGTCTGTTGAGGGCCATTGTTCTTGCCCCACAGGTGGCCACCTCTAGCTGCAGGCTGTCAGAGTCCTTGGCAGAGCTGAGGTGGGGGAAGGAGAGACAACATCTCCTCCCTGTCTATTAGACAAAAGCAGAACTAAGGCATAATCAAACAACACAGTCCTACACGGGAATTTTTATGGTGCTTTGATGGATATCACCTTGTGAAAAATATCTACTGGCAGATATCTGTACCAGTCGTCAAGGCCACGTGCATCTAGTTTGAATCCTACAAACCGGGCTTATTACTTGTTTTTTCAAAAACACAGTCACTTGGCATGTGCCTCTGTCTTAGGTTGATTATCCACCAGAAACCTAGATCATGGGACACAGGTTTCCAAAATATACCCTCCTTCTGTGCAGCTAATGCCAAGATATGCCTTTATTCACCTCCAAAGTTCATGAGCCGCCACAGTTTCTCTGAAAGCAGCCTCTTTGAAGTTCTCTCAAGGTTGCGCACCATTGTGCTGGAGCTAAGTGTAGACCTCTGATTGAGTTGCAAATTACCTAATTTGGCTCTGGAGACATTCATGTAGAGAATGGTTCTTAATTCAAAAGTAAATTTGTAAGTCAGGCCAGCAACTTCGGAGTTGCACTAGCCTTTTGAATGTTAACACTGCGGAGGTAGTCAAAACCTTTTTGCTCTGGGGAGTGAGCTGGTGAATTTGAATCGTTTGTTTAGTTTTGGGAGAAAGCAGTTTTCTTGATCAAAGCAGGCAGAAGCAAATTCAGAGTTGACAGAAATAGCTGTCAGCTTAAAAACAAAAGAAAAAGAAAGAAAAAAAGCTTTTCAGCAGTGCGTTTAAGCACGTTTGCTAAGAAGACTGTGGATCTGAGTCCACTTGGCATATTAGCCTTTCAGGGAGCCAACGCACACCATCCTCTTTCTGAGAAAAAATACACATGACACTCTGCCCCAAACCAAAACAGGGTCTGGTCCATGCCAGGCATTGGTGAGCGGTGAGCGGGTCCTCTCATCTTATCATGGCATACGAACTTGAAGTATTAGGATGCCAGTGTCAGTCCACTGCGAACTGACCTTTGATGTCAGTCTGCAAAAAGTTTAAAACAAGTAACACAAAGGCAAGGTGTATTTTCGGGGATTTAGGAGGAAACAAATTCCCTCCTTTGGTTTTGAAAAGCCAGTTTTTAAGCATGCGATGTGCATGTTCAACAATCCCCTGCCCCATAGGGTTATAGAGAATTCCAGTTTTATGATTAATGCCAAAATATTTTCAAAAAGACATAAAATTTTTGCCAATGTAACCTGGTTCATTGTCCATCTTAATTACTTTGGGTAAGCCCATAACATTAAAGGCTTGTAAACAATGATCAATTACATTTCTAGAGGCTTCTCCTGTATGCAGGGATGCAAATATAAATCCTGAACAAGTGTTAATACAGACATGTATATATTTAATCTTTCCAAATTCTGCATAATGAGTTATATCCATCTGCCAAATATGGTTGGGCATAAGGCCTCTAGGATTTACTCCTAAATGCAGGACTGCAGATAAAATAATGCACTTAAGGCATTGTTTAAAAATCATTCTTGCTTGCTCTTTGAAAATTTTATGCTTACGCCTCAGAGTCTGACTAGACAGATGGAATTTATCTTGATCCCATTTAGCTAATTCAATAGGATCTGAAACTAAAACCTCTTCTACCAGAGGTCTGTCATTAAGATTATTGCCTCTGGCTAATGGCCCAGGTAAGCCTGAATGAGCCTGTATATGACCAATATATAACTGATTTTTTTTTTTTGTGCAAGAATGATGTTTTGTAATTGTGAAAATAAGGATCCTGCTGTGGTATTCAAATTAAATGTACCACATGTCTCTAACAAAGGAACTGACTGGGCCATGTACAAACTGTCAGTGTAAAGATTAAAAGCTTCAGTTACAGCTTGAAACACCCTTTAATACTGCTGTTAATTCAGTTAATTGAGCTGAGAGACCAGGAGTCTCTATAACTACCTGTTGATTGTTTATAAGATATCCAGCTCATCCTTTAGAGGAACCATCAGTAAATACCACAAGGGCATCACTCAAAGGCTATAAGGAAATCATGTAAGGAAAAATCACTTCCTGCACATTTAAAAATTTTATCAGTTTATCCTGAGGATAATGATTATCTATAATTCCTTGAAATCCTATCTGAGCAAGCAACCAGTCTGTGCTATGCTGTTTTAACCAGGAATCTTGATCTAAAGTAAAAGGCTGAATGATAACATCTGGCTCTTTGCCAAAATAATTCAGTGCTTGCTTTCTACCAAGCACAATCATTTTGCCTACAGCTTCATAATATAGCAAGATATTAGGTTTAGGAGATATCCTTGAATGTATCCACATGAGAGGTGCCTTTTGCCATAACAACGCTGTAGGAGCATGAGTTGTGTTGAAAATTAATAAATGCAAAGGTAAAGAATAATCTATATAAGTAACAAATTGATTTTCAATAGCTTTTTCTACCTGTTGTAAGGCTTACATTCCTTCTTCAGTTAAAAATCTAGGAGAATTTGGATCAGAATTACCTCTGAGAATATCAAATAAGGGTTTCAATTCTCCTGTAGTAAGTTTTAGGTAGGGACGAAGCCAACTGATATCACCTAATAATTTTTGAAAATCATTTAAGGTTCTTAATTTGTCTCTATGAATAACTATCTTTTGGGGAATAACAGCTTGATCCGTGAGTATAAAACCTAAATAACTATATGGATCCTGAGTTTGTACCTTTTCTGGAGCTATTTGCAGTCCCTTTTCATTCAAGGCAACTTGTAAGTCTCTATAACATAAAAGCACAACTTGAGGAATTTTTCCTGCTAATAGGATATCTTCTGTGTAGTGGGCAATATATATCATTGGCCATTTTTTTTATAGGGTCAATGACCTGTGCTACAAACTTCTGACATAGGACTATTAGCTATACCTTGAGGGAAGACTATCCATTGATATCTTTTCATAGGTTCCTTAAAATTAACAGATGGAACACTAAAAGCAAATCTCTCACAATCCTCAGGGTGCAAAGGAATAGTAAAGAAACAGTCCTTTAAATCCATAACTATTTTGTAAAACACTTTTGGAATTGCCGCTGGAGATGGAAGTCTAGTCTGCAATGTTCCCATAACCACTATAGTTTCATTTACCTTTCTTAGATCTTGTAACAGTCTCCATTTACCTGATTTTTTCTTGATGACAAATATTGGTGTATTCCATGGGGAATTGGATTACCTCAGATGTCCTGCTTCTAATTGGTCCTGTACTAGCAAAGGAGCTCCTTCTATCTTGTCTTGAGATAAAGACCACAGATCAACCCACACTGGAATATTATTAACCCACTGAATTTTATTTGCATAAGGCACAGGCAAGATAGTGGTCATCATAGAAAATGTTCTAAACCTTTGCTATTAGAATGAGGCTTAGGGCCTCTAGATGTTCTAATGTCCTGTTTTGACCTCTGCTTATTAGCTAACTCACTAGGGCTCCACAAGACAAGACCCATCTGTGAAAACAGATCTCTTCCCCACATAGTAACAGGCAGATTTGACATGATATAAGGTTGGATCTGCCCTGAATTACCTTCCTTATCTCTCCAGGTTAGAAGCTTAGAGCTTCATTTTGGGTTATTGGCATAGCCAATTCCCTGGAGATGAGTGATTCATTCAGTCAAAGCCCAAGTTGAGGGCCAGTCTTGGCCTCTAATGATGGTTACATCAGCTCCAGTATCTATTAAACCTTCAAAGCTTTTTCTTTCAATAATTAAATTAAGATTAGGTCTTTTATTAGTGATAGAGTGTACCCAATATACTTCAGAAGAACCAAAACAACTCTGTCCTTTGTCATTATTAACAACATTAGAAGGCATTGGATACAGAGGGACTAAAATAAGTTGAGCAATTTTCTGATTAGCAGGTACTATAATGACATCGAGAGGCGAGGAAGCCATGATCTTAATTTCTACCTGATAATTGTGGTCAGTAACACCTGGATAAATTTGCAGTCCATTCACCATCATGCTACTTTTTCCTATGATAAATCCCAAACTCTGAGGGCAAAGGCTCAAAAACTCCAGTGGGCAGAATTTGAACTCCCATTTCGGGCATTAGTACTGTGTGGTGGGTGGAATATAGGTCCACTCTTGCACTTCTGGGGTTGCCCTGAAAAGTTCAGAGACAGATCTTCCTGGCTGGGTGGCAGCCTCATGGCCCCATATGCTGCCTGTTGATTTAAGAAGGGGGCCCGGGGCTGGTCTCTCCACTCGTTTCCCGACCAGGTATTGTCTTGAAAGCCTTTTTTAAATCTACAATCTTTGACCCAATGCTTCCCTCTCCTACAATGAGGACAGACTCTTGGGGTGGCACTTGATTGCTGCCTGCCTGTACTTCCTGATTTCTTAGGGCAATCATTCTTAAAATGATTGAAATTTCTCCTGGCTTTGTGCCAGGATCTCTGGAATAGTAGTTCCCTGCAATGCAGCTGCCATAGCTAAACCCTGATTATAGGAAGGTCCAATGTCTGCACAAAGGCGAATATATCCAGATAAATCCATTTGATCCTTGTGCAATAGAATAACTGTTCTGCATGCTGTATTAGCGTTCTCATAGGCTAACTGTGTAATAAGTGGACTGTCCGTATGAGAACCTCCAAGAGTTCTGCTTGCAGCTTGCTGTAATCTGGCTATGAAATTTTGAAAAGGCTCCTCTGGCCCCTGCCAGATATCAGCTAGATTCCCACTACCCTCACCTTTCATAGGTAATTGTATCCAAGCTTTTCTTGCTACCATCGCAATTTGAGCATCCACCCCAGAGGGATACTCAATTTGTCTAGCATTTCCTTCATACAGTCCTTCTCCCAGGAGCATGTCTAGATTCCATTCTGGGTTACCTGACTGAGCATTTTGCACTGCTGACCTCTTGCTAACCTCCTGCCATTCTGAGTTCCAGAGCAAAAAATCACCTGCTTCCAATTGTAGCTTTGCACAACTTTCTCCAATCCTGAGGTCTTACATTAAACCCTATTACATTGTCCAAAAGTGCCTGCATAAATGGGGCATTTGGACCATATTGAGTCACTGTTTCCTTTAAATCTTTAATAACTTTGAAATCTAAGGTCTGATAGTATCTGTAAAACTCATTATCTTGGTCCCGCCTGTTCCACCACGGGAAACGTTAGCAGTCCTGAAGTGTCCTGCCCATTTTTCGCGGGCCTGATAGATTGCTCTGTCTAAAGGCGAATGGCCTGTCTCCAGATAGCTGTCCTTCCTTCTGCCTGATCGTGCCTTTAGCTCACTCAACTCATTCAATTTCTGTATCTTAATTTCAAACTCCAATTTACTTAATTGTGAATCTCTCTGAGCCTTCTCTCTTATCAGGGAAGAAGCAGATGTTGGGTATGAACACTGTCTCTCTCCACGAGACCTAGTGAATCTGCTTTCTGAGGAAGTATTTTCATCCTCCTCAGTTCCTGTATCTGAGCCCTTTGAACGGTCTGTGTCCGTGCTCCATTTGTTTTCTGTTTCTTCCTTCGTCTTTTCTTTCTCCTCTATAATTTCCATAACAAGGGCCCAAAGTCAGAGAGTAAATCTGTCTGCTTTACTATTTCTAAGGGCTCTCCTGATTTTTCCCCCAGGTCTTCTTATTAATTACTCTTACTTCTTTTTTTTTTAAATTTTTATTTATTTATTTTTAATTAGATATTTTCTTTATTTACATGGAAATTTCTCCTTTCCTAGTTTCCCCTCCAAAAAACAAACAAACAAACAAACAAACAAACAAAAACAACAAGAACAAACTCCTGTTGCCTCCCCCATCCCCATGCCTGCCACCCTACCCTCTCCCACTTATTGGCCCTGGCATTCCCTTACACTGGGGCACAGAACCCTCACAGAGCCGAAGACCTCTCCTCCTATTGATGATCTTACTTCTTGAAGCCATGGGCAATGAGTTTCTCTCTCTTCTGAAAGCTCTCTTAAAGCCTCTTTTTCTACCCTTACTCTCTTTGTTTTGAGCAGCTTGTCTGCATTCTGTATAGCTACTTTGGAAACATTCGACACAATCCTCAATGTCAATTCCCTAGGTGAATCAGACACTGGGTCAGCACCAATTCAGCCTAGCCCTGTGCCCTTCTTACATGGTGACTTCTACAATATAATATGGCCAGCGCTAACATCAAGATTACCTACCATGTAGAATGGCATATGAACTTTTCCTTTTCTTCTGAATTTCCTTTTTAGGCAGAGTTCTGCGAGACAGTGTGTCCTCTATTTTTCTTCCATGTCTGAGCCCCTTCCCAGTTTTCCCTCCACAACCCACCCCCTCCATCCCCTGTTCTATGAGGGTGCTACCCCACTCACCTAGCTGCTCCCACCTCATCGCCCTAGCGTTTCCCTACACTGGGGCATTGAGAATAGTACCCACGGCTGTTATCTATGCTCTCTTAGACTCAGCATGACAGCTTTCCAAAATCTTCTGGCTTTTAGGCTCTCTGTTGAGAAGTCATATGTAATTCTGATAGGTCTGCCTTTATATGTTATTTGGCCTTTTTCCATTACATAGTTTAATATTCTTTCTTTGTTCTGTACATTTTGTGTTTTGATTATTCGGTAGCAGGAGAGTTTTCTTTTCTAATCCAAATCTATTTGATGTTCTGTAAGCCTCTTACATATTTATGGCTTCTTCTTTAGGTTAGGAAAATTTTCTTCTATGATTTTGTTGAAGATGTTTTCTGGCCCTTTAAACTCGGAATCTTCACCCTATTCTACTCCTATTATTCTTAGGTTTGGTCTTTTTATGTGTCCCATATTTCCAGGATGTTTTTGGGTTAGGAACTTTTTATACTTTGCATTTTCTTTGTCAGATGTGTCAATATCTTCAATGATATCTTCTATGCCTGAGATTCTCTCTTCCATCCCTTGTATTCTGTTGGTGATACTTGTGTCTGTAGTCCCTGTTCTTTTTCATAGGTTTTCCATCTCCAGTGTTGCCTCCATTTGTGATCTCTTTATTGATTCTATTTCCATTTTTAGGACTTGGACCATTTTCTTCAACTATTTCACTTGTTTTACTGTATTTTCCTGTATTTCTTTAAGGGATTTATTTGTTTTCTCTTTAAGGGCTTCTACCTGTTTGCCTGTATTTTCCTGAATTTCTTTAAGGGAGTTAATTATATCCTCCTTAAAAGCCTCTATCATCTGTATGAGATGGGATATTATGTCAGAATCTTGGTCTCCAGGTATGTTAGGGTATCCTGGGCTTGCTGTGACAGGAGATCTGGGTTCTGATTGTGCCAAATTGACTTGTGTTCTGTAGCTTATGATCTTATGCTTGACTCTAGCATTCTGGTTATCTCTGGTGTTAACTTGCCTGGGTGTCTCAGATTGGAGCAGGGATCCATGGAGGCAGGTAGAGCTGTGTGACCTGATTTTGAGCAGTCCTGGGAGGCCAGCAGTGCTGTCTTTGTTTAGGGCAGGCATCCTGTGTCCTTGGTTAGGGCAGGCCTTCTCTGTCCCTGGTTAGAGCAGTCCCGCTGTGTCCCTGGTTATTACAGACCTCCTAGGAATCAGGCAGGCTGTGGTGAGGGTGTTCTGGGCAGGCACTCTGATCTGCCACTGGTACAGTTAGGGGTGTAGACCAGAAGGGTGATGGGGCTCAGTCCAAGCAGGATAAATCCGAGGTGTGCTGGGTTCTGTAGGGGTTCTAACTGGCATGAGTATTGGGGAGAGGAACCTATGTTCATGGTTAGGGCAGACCTCCTGAGAAGCAGGCTAGGGGGTTGGAGCAGGGCACGAGTGCCGATCTGCCACAGGTGCAGGTGAAGGTGCAGACCTGAGAATAGATGGGGCTCAGACAAAACAGAATAGATCCTATATATTCTGGGCTTTGTATCTCTGGTTAGAGCAGAGCTTCTGGGAGAATGGCAGCCTGTGGGTTTGGAGACAGGCATGCTGATCTCTTGTGATGGGTTTAATAACACTTTGGTTATCCCTGAGCTAAAAATGTCACTATTGAACCATTATGAATGCCTAGTGAAAGAGGGAGAATCAGTTTCCTCTAGGTATTAATTCTGTTATAGGTTATTCAATCCAAAGTGGTTGAATATATATGTGTATGTGTATGTATATAGACTCTGTAAGTTGGATGCATGTATATATTGTATATAACAATAGTAAATATGAGATAATAAATTTCAGGGAGTGAGAGCAAGGGCACAGGAAGAGTTGGTGGAGAGAGGGAAAAGAGTAGAAAGATGTTCAGGAAATCTATGTACGAAGTACTCAATAATACAAATTTTAAAAATAAAATACAAAGATCAATGAAATGACAATCTTACTCAGACTAGGTATATTAGAAAGTACACAGAAATATATACTGGTGAACATATAGAAAATATGAACCTTCATACACATATGAGTTTAAATATTGTGGTACCTTTGAAGACCAATTTGTTATTTCTTCAAATGTTAAATATTGATTTACTACATGTCTCACAAATTTCATTCTTAATCATATATCCAAAGAACATGAAAACATATTTACTTAAAACAATTTCATGGAAATATTCAGAATTATTTACGTAAGTCATTACCTATAAACCAATAGATATTTGTATCATAAAAATTGATATTTTTATTGCCAACAAAGTAACGAAATATTGTTCTTTTTCTTTACTACTGGAAATCAAACTTGAAAACATGCTAAATTAAAGGAGCTGTTCACAAAAGACCATGTACTCCGTTATTCCATATTAAACTTCCAGAATATATAACTGTGAAGTAATAGAAAATGCATGAGTAGATACCTATTTCCAGAAGTTAGGAACATAGTGGGAAGCATAGGAACTTTATTGGAGGGTGATAAAATGGTTAGTTAGATTTTGGTAATGGTGAGAAAAGACAGAATTGTGCTATTTTAAATGGGTGGAATTTAGGGATTAAAAGTTACATTTTAGTAAAGCTATTACAATATACCCTGAACTTTTAGAAATTCACTTCCATTTTAAAGCAAATATTTTCCATTTTGATCAAGGAATCTAATGTGTACTAAAATGAATGCTTTGGATACACCAATTGCATATGGAAAATAATAAACAAGGTGATATAACCAAAAGCATTCAGATCCTTGCCGATCTTATTAATATTTCAGCTGTTCATAAGCCACATATATCCACAGAATACAGTATTGGACAGGTAAACTATACTATTATCTGTCCTCAGATAACATTTCATAAGGTAGACTTACTTTGGTTGATTTATCTTTAATTTGAGATAGAGATGTGCCGGAATCTTCCCATAGGAGAATGGGGATGGGAAAAAGACTAGTTATAGAAAGTAACCTCTCATAACTTACATTAAACAAGGACTTTCTGCACTATGCTTAGATTTGTATAGATTCTATATATTGCTTTACCTTTGTCTTAAAGTGTAAGAAAGCTTATGTGCCAGTCTTAGTGAAGACAGAAACTTACAAGAAAGAAATCCAAAGGTGGGATGTAGGAGAGATAGAGCTGGAGAAAACAAACAGAAATCAGTTCTGGAATGAAGAAAAAAAAAGTAATATTTTGTTTTGTTTTTAGCCTCTAGTTTTGAACACATTTTTATCAGAATTCAAAAAGAGTAAGATATTCTGTATGATTCCTATTATATTACATATGCAAAATTGAAAATATGTAAGATTATTTTCTTCATTTCCCTAATAAGGTCAGTAGGATTATTCTCAAATACAAATTTATGTTCAAGACTCCATTTACACAGAGAGCATTATAGAACAGTATGAATACATGTGTTTTGATTTTTTCATTGTTAATTAGAATGTCATTATTATTCAGAAATTAT
>JADRCD010028832.1:0-21564 GCA_019843815.1 Montemys delectorum
AGGCAGATTTCTGAGTTCGAGGCCAGCCTTGTCTACAGAGTGAGTTCCAGGACAGCCAAGGCTACACAGAGAAACCCTGTCTCGAAAAACCAAAAAGTAAATAAATAAATAAATAAATAAATAAATAAATGAAATGCCTATACCTTGAAACCTTTCTCAGCAAACATCACTAATGATTTTAAATAAACTTCATAACTAGGTGAGAAATGCTTGTCTTTGTTAACTATGTATTCGTCTTCTCCATGTGGGCACAATGAAAGGAAAAACTTCACAAGTATTGTATACTTTGTACAGCAATTTGAGAAGTGTTAGATCTTTACATTAATGATTACAAATCAAAGTACAAAATTATTCATGCTACATTCATTTTTTTCAGAAAATTGCTACAAACAAAACATTGACTTCTTGCTGATTGAGACAGCATAATAATCCCTGAATAAATATTTTTGTTAGTGATAGAATTTACAATTAATGGATTTCTTGTCATATATCACTCAATACAAACAGATAACCTCAGAAGTATCTGAGAGGTATTCTTCCTGAAAAGAAGTGATATATTCAGCATACATAAAACAAAATTATAAGTATGTTAAAATCACTAGAAGTCTATTTGAAGATGAAAGAAATACCATTAAATTGGCTGAAAGGAAAATTGCTATTGATTATGAAGACAGGTTGTGTGGTCTATAGTTTGTAATGTTACTGTACAGTAGATTGAAGTTTCAAAATAGTATTACTCTTCTTTAAAGAGATAGACACAGCTGAATTAGGTGCTGCTTGCTGCAGTGAAGATCAAATGTACAGAGAATCATATTTCATCAGACCTAGTCAACTCCAGGAAAATAAATAGAAATATAAGAGGTATGCAGGCAATGATTCATTTTGATAATCTGGCCCAAGAGAGACACATAGAGACAGCACACAGATCTAAGCTTCTACCAAAAGACAAATAGGACACAGAGGGTGGGAACTGGGATGACAGTGTAGCAGAGGTCACATCGATTTTCAGCAGCAGTTTTCACACAGATGAGATAACCCTGCACTCTATTTGGACCATTGTTCATATCCTACCTGTCCCATGAGCAATAAATTTTCTGGTCCTAGAAAAAGGGCAGTAAAGAAGAAGGATTCTACTTATGGCTTCTTATGATTAAGTTTCTGGGCAAACCAAACATGCTTTTCAGATCAAGGTCATAATGCATGTTAAGGTCTGTAATAGCCCAAATCTAGTAGAAGTATATTATGTTTTAGTATACGTGTGTGAAAACTGTCAAATTATTCTTTGTGATTTTTTAAAATTCAATCATATGCTAAAAGAATGATTAAGAAATGCATTGGATGTTGGTTTCAGTAATATAATTATCCTTAATGTCTGAATGGCATCTATGTTTTGCTCAGAGTTTGAATAAATACACTCTTGTATAGAAATTTACTAGGTAAGTTTAATTAATCCTAATTTACAATAAAATTAAAAACAGATAAGTGCTGAAAATATAGGCAATGAAATTAAAAACAGGTAAGTGCTGGAAACATAGAATGGCACTTAAGATCATCTCTAAGTCCTAGAAATGGTTGGGATTAAGTATTTTCATTTAAAAGGACTGCCTTCAAAATGTATAGACTAAAAAAGAAAAGAAAAAAACCTTTATCAGCACACATAAGAAAGTGGTAAAAACCCGAAAGCATAAAGACAGGACAACAGTTTCTAGTCAAGGACATGGGCAAATTCTCCATTTATTGAAGCAAAGTGGAAACTGCTTTTATTGAGCCTGTTTGTTAACTCTGCGATACTTTGAAATAGCACTTGGGAATCACCTTAGAGAACAAGCTCTTTATTTTAATTTCTTCTTTAGCGCCCAGATGAATAGATGTAAAATTTGACATGAAAGTGATTTGTAGAATAAAAAGGAATATATGGTAAATGCTCCGAATGAAAACGTCCCTTTGAAAATTAAAGTCAAGGCTGCTACAGCTGTTTTATATGATGGCAATGTTTATTCTCTCTGTCTTTCATGGAGTTAAGCCTTTCCTCTGGGATTTGAGAATTGTGATACAGGAATAGAAACTGAACACAGCTGACTCACTGAGCACTGAAAAAATGCAGATACCTACCAGGTCATCAGTTTTATTCCTTAACAAATAAATTATACTCCATTATTTGATTTGAGAGCTTTTCCCTAAATACAGCTGGCCCTTGGGACTCTTCTTTGTCGATATCATTAGTGTTACAATCAGCACAAGCAAGACACCTGCTTCCCTTTTCCAAACTGAAGAACAATAACAACAACAAAATTACCAACTGCTGTGTAATGATGTGACCTGCATGAATATAAAGAGGCATTCATAGTCTCTGCTGAACAATGACTCAAATGTTGCCATTATTGAATGTGGAAGAAAAAAAATTGATCTCCAAATTGTTACATTTCTTTATGTATAGCAAATAAAATATTTCAGATAAATGAAAACAGGAAGCCAGAGGCAAAGGAACGAAGGGCCAGCAGTCCATGAAACAGATGTAATAACTGTACAAACCAAGTATGTATAAACCCGGTATGTTTTAAATCCTTAGATTAGAAAATTGGCCTTCCAACAAATTCAGATAAATTGAAATCATGTAACTTTTCTCATTATAATGCAATAAAACTTAAAAAAAGAAAATTGGCTTTCCAAACAAGGAATTAGAAATAAACCCCCTTTCAAATAAAACAATATGACCGGAACAGATATTACGCCTAATGTAAGTATCAGAAAAAAGAATTATGATAGCCAGTCCTTGCCATTAAAGATCTAATGTATTATTTTGGAATAAAAAGAAAGTATGTTACAGAGTGAAAATTGAGAATGAACTGGGCAATAACTGTCATGAAGAAAAGAGGAGAGGGGGAGAGGAAGGATTGGTAACATGGGGCAAACATGAGAAATACCCATGTCTATTCTAACTGAAAAGAGTTCACACTTTGTCCTTAGAATTATACTTCACAGTAGATTAGGTGTGGAAACATGAAAATATTCCTTGTGCATATTGGTATTGTAAAACATTGGGCTAAATGGTGAGAATATAGCTTTCTTTATCTTCCTCCTTCTCCTTTTCCTCATCAGGGTTGTAAAATGCACTGCAAGGTTTCTTATAAAATACGATTTTCATATAATATAATTTAAAATAGATTTGTCCAAAAATGTTCTGTGGAAGACCCTTTTACTAAAGCCATGATTAGTCTTTTATCCAAAATTCAAATTTTGGAGGACGAGCCATTTTCCTTCTTCATTTCTTAAATAATTTAGAACAAGACCGTTCAGAGCCTTTAAAATACTATTCATTCTACATTGACTCTTACAATTGTACAGATTTTAAAATATCCTAATGTATACTCTAAGTATGTATGGTAATTATGTGTCAAATAAAAATTTTAAAAGTATAATTCTAATTATTAACATGTTATTGTTAGATAGGATAAAAAGTACATACTGAAAATACAAAGATTGGGGAACTAAACTGATCTAGAGTTGCAAAATATAAGGAGTTGAACCTCAACTTTATCATGTGAAAGATTGTGGGAAATCTGTGTGTGTCTCTGTCATCTCAAGTGTAATGTTAAGATATAGTACTGGTTGCCTATTATAATTGTTCTACAGGCTAATGAAATCCTGTTTATAAATTTTTTGACCAATTCTTGATTCTAAATAAACGAAATGTGAATTCTTTATAAAAAAGAGAAATAACCATTGAATATTTCCAAAAGTAGTAGAGGAGAACATAATAAGACATTTGGCTATCTTCAGATCTACAAGTTCTCTCATATCTTATCTACAAATAAACTTTTCTAGATTATGACTACATAAGACTCCCTTTGTTTCATCTTCCATCATGAATGGTTGAGCATGCATAGTTCAGTGGTCCTTAACCAGGCCATTTTGCATCCTAGAAGATATTTGGCAACAACTGCTTGGAGACAAGAGAGTGGAGAGTATAGGAGTCTACTATTGTCATCTAGTCATAGAGCCCAAGGATACTGAGAAGTGACTCATAAAGTATAGTGGACAACACTTTCATATCCACACACACTATCCCAAACAAAGTGTTATTTAAGAGGGAGAATGAATAAAATTCAATGTGATAAAACTGTAAGAATGGAAGCCATTTCTTTATATGAAAATTAAAAATAAATAAGAATTATGTGGCCAAACATCCATACTGGTTGAGAATCCATCTTCTAGAATTATACAAGGAAAATTCAATGAATTGGACTTACGTATATCTTCTTTTCATCCTCAAATATCAACTAAAGTTTAATAACCTTAATAGAAAAAAATAATGTCAAATTGATCATGTAGCACTAACAAAGTTCTTTACAAAGTAGGTTTTGGGATGATGATGCATTTAATTTATGGTAGTAGCCTTCATTCTTACATGTTAAAGGTATTGTTGACACTCTACTTAACATTGCAAAATATTCCCTTATCTCCATCACCTTAATATATTTCTTTTCTTCTGGTACTGTTTTTTGTTACTTATCACATTGTGAATTTATGTGATTTTTATTTTCTCTCACCAAAATGTAGTGTCTATGATATCAGAGCTCCTGTAACCTTTTTTATTATTATTTTTAATTATTATTGTTATTTTATAGTATTATTACCATTGCTTCCCTTAGTATGTAGAATCATTACTATACTGCTTCGTTGTAGAGACTAATATGTGCACTGGTTATCATAAAGCTATCACCAGTTCAAATCCACTCAAAAAACATTTGTTTATAAATATATAAGTTTAAAAGTGCTTTCCAGATATGAGGAAGGAGGAAGGGAGAACGGATGGGCATGAATTACTTCTGGTCTAATATTGTCCTTTTCCCAAAAAGACAATTGTTTTATAACTATAGTGATAATTGGAGCTTTGAAAAAGAGCTTTCATAAGTATCAGAATATTTAACATGCATATACAACATATTTCTCTCTTCAAATAACAACCAAGTAGAATATGTAGTAAAATATTTTTTGGCCAACAAATATACTTTCTTGTTGTTACTTAGATGATGTGTTATTATTTCATAAATAAGGAAAGTCTGAATTTTTTTTCAAATACCTATAGATTTTATAATGCCTAGAAAAAAAAACCATATAAGTTACAGAACACAAAGCAGTTTCAAGTAAAGGCTATAAATTAAACTACAGTTTCAGGAAAGGCACACATATTTATATAATCAAGAAAACAGCATGCTGAAGATATTTAAGTTCCTTTTTCAGAAAAATCAGACTCTCTACCATGTGTAAAATATTGCAATGAGGAGGCTATTTCATGACTGGAGAAGTAAAACTAAAATGACCTTCATCATAAGTTGAAAAACTGAGGCAGAATTAGACTGAAGGTAAGTAAGGTACAAATAGTCATTTTAAAAAATATATTTAGGCTAGATGATGACCAAGATAAGTACTCTATCAGTTAATTGACCTTTCCAGTTATACATTTGTGGTATGTGTAAAATGGCCTACGGCTGTAATCTAGATTTGCTTTTAGCCTTAATGGGAGTTCAGTAATCTGTCTGCCTATAGAAGCTGTAAAGCAGGTTTTTTTTTTTAATTTTGTATCTCTACCAGAGATTTTCAGACATTTCCTCAATTAGGGAAAAATGTCCAGTTCTTAAGGAACCACAAAGACACATGCAAAAATAATTTAAAAATAACAAAAATGTATTTAAAAAGTGATTCATATTTTCCTACACACAATTGTCTTTTTAACTATTTATATTTTAGGTTTGAATATATAATTAAAATGATGATTACCTTTGAAGAAGAATTGTTAATGCTTCAAGAAATTGTAGAAAATTAAGAAGACACACATTAGCACACACATAGAAAATCTATGTTAATTGTACAGTAAATATAAAATGGACTCATTTGTAACACAGAGTTATAAAAGTGAACAGTAAAATAGCAGTACACAAAGGAAATGTTTTCTTTATTAAATAAACGACCATTCAGTAAATGAAATAAGAGTTCTATAGATTCATTGCTAGATGTTATTTACTCTTCCATCTAGGATGGAAGAGAGAGACTATTTTAGTGAGAGTGGGTTTAAAAACCAAAGGCAATTCAAACCCAAGAAGACATCAGTACATGTAAAATTTAGGAGAAACAATCCATTCAATGAACAAATTATCATTTGTTGCATCTTATAAATGCATAAGGAGAAAGGAAAAATATTTTTTTTATTTTATAAATGTTTACCTGCAGTTTTGCAATTACATATCAGTATATACACATAATATTTTTATTTTACCATAGTATCAGTGATTAAAAAAAATGGACTTTTTCTCTTTGTGTCCCTAGTTGCAGAGCAAGAAGCACTACTTAATATTCATTAAAATATGGAAAATTTTAATGAAAACTCCCAGGTTGGACACTTACTATGGCAATTAGGATATAATAATCCCTCAGTAATGATAGAATTTGAAGTTTTGCTAACCTCCGTGATAGAGGATGTTCAAGAAGACTGGTATTAGATAGGCATTGATTACAGAATTTGCCTATGAAGTCTCAATGTCTAGAAAATTGAGTGCCAATCTTCATTAACATGACAACAACTCATTGAAGTTTTAGATTATTGTGTTTCATTATCTGCATAAAACAAAACCACGTAATTTTAAAATAATATCTTTCAGATAACCACATAAGCAGATGGATGATTTCAGAGCCATGGTGTTTTAGTTGCATTTTCCATTAAACTTTATTTAGATTGTATTTTCCTGCTCAAGGAGACTTCCAAGTTTGAGATAAGATTATTTCCATTAAGAATGTAAGAAAACATACCTTTTTCTCTTGGTATATGTGGACAAATTAATGTTGAAATACTTTTACTCATTATTTGTTACAAATATTTATGGATCCATATGGAACAACAGATGTTGAAACAAAGAACCTGGAGACAAATTTTATATTCACTAACAACCTTTTACTTGAGTTATTTTCCTCATCTTCAATGAAAAGGGAATTATTTTGAAAGAAAACTCTTAAATGTTCAGTGAATATAAAAGGTGACATTATTTTCAAGTCCTGTCTGTGCAGAGAGAATAGAGTTCATGGTTCATTAGCCTATAAGCATAAACCTATGTATTTCTAGTATATTTTAAAGCATACTTGATATATTTCAAAATCTGAAAGAAAGGTAAAACTGGACATAGTACTACATACCTATAATTCCTTCACATGGGAAAATACTGGTAGAACATAGGAATACCATGAGTTTTTGTTTGGGGCCTATCTGCATTCAATTGAATATTTGTCTCACGTCGGGCAGTAGTAGTGCACATCTTTAATCCCAGCACTTGGGAGACAGAGTCAGGCAGATTTCTGGAGTTCAAGGCTAGCCTGGTTTACAGAGTGAGTTCCAGGACAGTCAGGGATATATAGAGAAACTCTGTCTCAGAAAAAAAAGAAAAAGAAAAGAAAAAAAGAAAGGAAGGAAGGAAGGAAGGAAGGAAGGAAGGAAGGAAGGAAGGAAGAAAGAAAGAAAGAAAGAAAGAAAGAAAGAAAGAAAGAAAGAAAGAAAATTTGTCTCAGAAAAAGAAATGGGTCACTGGGTAAATAGAATAGTCATCAAAGGTCAATTGGAAGGGGTGGTGTCTAGTTAGAGGTGGGTGGGAATAGAAAAGGAAAAAGGCAACTTAAATGGAGGAGGGTGCATCTCTTGGATGCGTTAGAAAACTAGTGCACCAGAAACTCCCAGGAATCTATGAGGGTAACCTTAGTTAAGCAGTGGGGAACACTGAGACTGAAGTGGCCATATCTTGTAATTATATAAGACTTCCAATGGAAGGCTTTGAATGCCAGCTGAGCCACAAAAACTTCAACCCACAACTTTCTGTGTCTGCAAGATGTAATGGGGTAAAGGTAGCACAAATATTGTGGGAGTGTCAAATCAATTACTGGTCTAGTTTGAGATCCATGTCATGAGAAGGAGCCCATCTCAAACTCTGACTGGAGTGCCAGGACATAGAGAATGGGTAGCCCAAAGACCTAGGATAGAAAATTATTTCTAATAATATTCTGTTATACCCATAGATTGGTGCCAAGTTTAATTGTCATCAGAGAAACTTCACCCAGCAAATGGTGGAAACAGATAGAGATCCCCACAGCCAAACACTAGACAGTTCTCGGTTAATCCTACTGAAGACTGGGAGGAAGGATTGTTGGAGCCAGAGAGGTCAAGAACACCACAAAAAAACCCACAGAATCAACCAAACTGGGCTCATAGGGACCAACAGAGACTGAACCAACAATCAGGCAGCCTGAATGTGTCTGACCTAGGACCTCTCCATATCCATTACACTTCTGTAGCTTGATCTTCTTGTGGAACTTCTAACTGGGAGTAGGGGCTGTCTGTCTCTGACTGTTTTAGGAATGCTTTACTTCTACTGAGTTGCCTTGTCCAGCCTCAATAAGAGTGGCATGTCATGTTTGGTTGATATCCGTGGAAAGCCTCCTCTTTTTTGAATAGAAATGGAAGAGGAGAGGATTGGGAGTAGGAGTGTGTGGGAAGGACTGAAAGGAGAGAAGAAGGTATGGGAAATTGTGGTCAGGGTATGAAAAAGAAAGAGAGAGAGAAATGAGAGAGTGATGAGAGAAGTGTGTGTATTATATATAAATATATATGAATTAAAAGTAAAATAATGTGAAAATTGTATTAATCAATTCTCAAATTAGAAGTTGTCATATTATTTCAGGGACATTTTGTAATACAATGAATAATATTATATTCAGCAGCATGACATTGTCCATTTCTATGAGTCTTTAAATATGAGGAAAGGAAAATAAACTGAAAATTTAGAACTAATGGCTAATATACTTCAATAGTAATATCATGAGCCAGCTTGAAAAAAATCACCTAAAACTATTGTACTAGATTCCAATGTTAGCACAGGATTTAATTAGTCATTTATGTAGATAACAGGATTTATACACTCACAATGTAGCACTTTTAGTTATTTTCAGCTTAGGGTCATATGTTATCTATTCCTCCTCATCCTGCACTATGGTTATGCTTCATTTGGGTGACCTAAAGGAGATGTATTCTTCACCCAAGTAGCTATATCTATTTGATTCCCTTAGAGATTGTCACATTCCTAATCATGTTTGACCATGAGCAATGATCAGCACTTATGGCATTTGTGTTTGTCACCTCCTATACATTATTCAAGTCCTGTTTGATATTTATTTCATGTATATGTCTACATATATCTCTTACATAGCTTTGAAATTATCTCTGTTCTTGGTTCTTCACAATGGATTTCATTTTACTTTCATTTAAAATACCTGTACTAATGGATTGGCTAAATGAGCCCTAATAATCCTATCATTTTGAAGCATATTCAGTATCACAGATTTAGGGAGAATTTATAAATAACTCACATTGTAAAATTTTGCCTATCACTGTTTTGGTGACAGTATGTTTCAAAAAATATTGTTGGCAAATTGAAGGCCATAAAACATTTTATTCATGCACCAACACTTGGATATGTTGTTAACTGCATTACTTACAAATTCCCATGAGATACTTCCTTTCCTGGTCATCTATTGTTTCTAATTCCCTACTCTTTCCTAGAAAGTATATCAATAACATTCTATTATTGATATCTTACTGCTGCTGAAACCCTTCCATAATTTGGAGTTTGTACAGGTCTCAAATAATCATTTACTTACTTTCATGAAAAGAAATTTGACAAAAAGAAAAACCATTACTATTATTTCTTCACATGCTTTCATTCACAAATATTTAATCTCATATCATCAGTCAAGTGAAAAGTTGTATACACAACCGTTAATGCTACTTGTATAGATGAAAACTACCCATGACAGTAAGAGATTTGAACTAGGAATTATTCTTTGAATCCATTCTGATAAAAGAGTGGAATTTAAAACATATCACATCTAATGATACCCTCTTTGCTAGTTTGTGCATAAACCTTGAAAACTGTATAACCTCTTCAGATGGAGTAGGGTTTTTATTTTTTTATTTATTTTTTGCCAGTTTTGTTTGTATCCAAGAACATCCAGGGTATGTAAATGATGCATCTAGGGAGTCATAAAACTGCTCTGGAAAATTCAGTTTCAGGACAAAATGTTTTGCCATAAACCTCTTACAAGCCTTCTAAAGGTAATAGTTTCACACAATAACAGTTCTAGCACTTTTAGGTATAAGAACCACTGTTAAATACCAAAGTGCATTTACAAAATTTCTTGGACTTTTGAAGAGAAGACAATTGAAAACTTTTGACCCAAAATTTAATCTGTAGACAAGAAATGCAGAGACATGGTATGGAGCAGAGAATGAGGGAATGTCTAACCAATAACCCACCCAACTTGAGACTCAACCCATGGGCAAGCACCAATCCCTGACACTATTAATGATACTCTGTTATACTTACAGACAGGAGCCTAGCATAATATATGTGTTCACAACTCTCACAATTTATGATAATGGAAAATGGTCATTTGCAAATATTTTAGTTATTCCAAATGGTAATTTTCTTGTACTCAGTCATAATAGTAATTTTATTTACTAGATGGTGTCCACAAAATTTGATAATATTTTACAATTTTCTTACTAATAATATAGTTATAATAATTAATGTAAAACTTCTAACAAATGATTATGCAAAGACTGTCCAGGCTTTTAAAAATTAGGTTACAGACTTTTGCTCCAATAACTGCCCACAAAGGGACCCACCAGGAGTCCATAGAGCACAGGAAGAGTGGAGCAGTTGAGGACAGGATCCTTTCAGTTTCAATTTGCCCCAAAGAGCTAAGTTTGTCCCATAGCCCTTTGCACCCAAATCCCACACAGTGGGGAGCTAGTTTCTCTAGGAGTGCTGACACACCTAAGATCACAAGCTCACAGGCCCACAGATGGGAAAAGTTCCAGTCAGACACAGCAAGACCAACCAACACCAGAGGTAACCAGATGATAAGAGGAAAGCCCAAGAACATAAACAGCAGAAACTAGGGCTACTTGCCATCATCAGAACCCAGTTCTCCCATCACAGTGATTCATGGATATCCCAACACACCAGAAAAGGAAGATTGAGATTTAAAATCACATCTCATGATTATGATAGAGGAATTTAAGAGGAACATAAATACCATGCCCACTCATCTACTCCAGTTACATCTGTAGTATCAGGGGTAAAAGCCTGATCACAGACAAGACGCATTATGACTTCAAAGGGAGTTTGTGCCTCCTGAGCATTCAGTATCCTAACTCAGACACGTTCCAGAATTGTCTTTCCAATCAACAACACGCCTTCTTATTCAGGCATAAAGATACCCCAAGAAATGATTAGTAAATGGCTAAAAAAGGGTGTTGTTCCCTGGCAAGCACAACATTCCAATATATCCTAATTTATTACCTAGCTGTCCTTAGCTTGGAATTTCTCACAAGGAAGCTGCCTTATCAGATAGGATGTCCTCAGAGTTACCAACAGAGGTCAGGCACCTTTGCTTACTGTTAACATAGAATTCTCAAGGCAGTCTCACTGAAAACAGAACTGTTTTACATACCAGAGAGTAATCAAGGGCTTTCCTTCCTTAAGGGCATTAGCAGGAACTGCTAGATTGGAACTTTCTGGTGCTAGCCTCCAGCAGACACAGAGAATTAGCACAGGAATACCAAAATAGCCCCAGTGGGGAGGGTACCACTGCTCTTCACACCTGGATGCTGATCTTACTCACCTTAATTTAACCATTACTTGCCTAAGTGATCTTACTGACTTTGATGTGACTGTCTCCTGCCTACATGACTTTTGTCATTCGCCCTATTTTCTATTTACTATATAAGCCTGGTTTTCATTTTGTGCAAGGACTTACTTGAACTTAGATGGACTAGGACTTAGATTCATTCATTCAGATTCAAGCTTCGAGCCGCATGAAGTCCGCAGCCTCCTGGGCCCAGAGCGTTTGGGGGGGGGGAGGGGTGTATGTGTACAGTGTATATCTATAAGAGGTGGCTGCTTTAGACCCAGTGTGTTTCAGGTGGCCTCAGATGTACCTCAACTACTGAGCTGCCAGATTTCTCATTTCTCCTTTGCAATGACTGTAAAAGTCTGATGCCATTTTTAAGAAATACATTCAGACTCAGCACATCCTTGTGACAAATCTGTCTGTCACTCGCAGAATCTTTTGTCCACCTGACCAGAATTCTCATCCTGTGGAACAAGAGGTACCCACAACAAACCCAGTCCACAGCATATAAATAACTCCCTTAAAGAAATACAGGAGAAAACAGGTAAACAGGTAGAAGCCCTTCAAGAGGAAACACAAAAATCCCTTAAAGAATTACAAGAAAACACAATCAAACAGGTATGAATCTGGAGAATATCATCCTGAGTGAGGTAACCCCATCACAAAAGAACACACATGGTATACACTCTCTGATAAGTGGATATTAGCCCAGAAGATCTGAATACACAAAGCACAATCCACAAACCACAAGAAACTCAAGAAGGAAGACCAAAGTGTGGATACTTCATTCCATCAGACCCAGACACTATTGTGGATGCCAGCAAGTGCTAGCTAACAGAAGCCTGATATAGCTCTCTCCTGAGAGGCTCTGACAGTACCTGACTAATACAGAAGTAGAGGCTCACAGCCATCCATTGGACTGTGTACAATGTCCCCAATGAGGGAGCTAGAGAGAGGACCCAAGGAGCTGAAGGATTTGCAGCCCCTTAGGACGAACAACAATATGAACTAACTAGTACCTTCAAAGCTCCCAGGGACAAACCACCAACCAAAGAGTACACATGGTGGGACTAATTGCTCCAGCAGCATAAGTATCAGACAATGGCCAAGTTGGTCATCAATGGGAGGAGAAGCCCTTAGCCCTGTGAAAGCTCTATGCCCCAGTATAGGGGAATGCCAGGGCCAGGAAGTGGGAGAGGGTGGGTTGGTGAACAGGGAGAGTGAGGAGGGAACAGGGTTTTATTTTTATTTTATTTTATTTTATTTTATTTTTGGAGGAGAAACTTGGAAAGGAGATATCATATGACATGTAAATAAAAAAAATTATCTAATAAAAAAAGAATTACAGGACAACACAACCAAACAGGTAAAGGAATAGAACAAAAAAAAATCCAGGATCTAAAAATGGACATAGAAACAGTAAAGAAATCACAAAGGGAGACAAGCCTAGAGATAGAAAACCTAGGGAAGAGATCAGGAGTCATGGATGCAAGCATCACCAAAAGAATACAAGAGATAGAAGAGAAAATCTCAGATACAGAAGATACCATAGAAAACATTGACACAACAATCAAAGAAAGTACAAAAAGCTTCTAATTAAAAACATGCTGGAAATCCAGGACACAATGAGAAGACCAAGCCTAGAGATAATAGGTATAGAAGAAAGTGAAGATTCCCAATTTAAAAAGGTCAGTAAATATTTTCAACAAAATTATAGAAAACTCCCCTAACTTAAAGAAAGAGATGCCCATGAACAAACAAGAAGCCTACAGAACTCCAAATAGACTAGAACAGAAAAGAAATCCCTCCCATCACATAATAATCAAAAACACCAAATGTATAAAACCAAGAAAGAATATTAAAAAGCAGTAAGGAAAAATAATCAAGTGACATATAAAGTCAAACCTATTAGAATTAAATGAGCCTTTTCAACAGAGACTCTAAAAGCCAGAACATCCTGGGCAGATGTCATACCCACTCTAAGAGAACACAAATGCCAGCCTAGGCTACAATACCTAGCAAAACTCTCAATTAACATAGATGAAGAAACCAAGATATTCCACGACAAAACCAAATTTATACAATATCTTTCCAAAAATCCAGCCTGCAAAGAATAATAGATGGAAAATTCCAACCCAAGGAAGTTACACCATAGAACAAGCAAGAAAGTAAACTTATTTCAACAAACCCAAAAGAAAATATCCACACAAACTTGGAACCAACTCTAACAACAAAAATTACAGAATAATCATGATAAAAATGGCATGATATTTGTAGAGAGTCAGGCAGGTAAATCAATGGAAGATAATTGAAGACCCAGAAATGAACCCACATACCTATGGTCACTTGATCTTTGACAAAGGAGCTAAAACCATCCAGTGGACAAAAGACAGCATTTTCAACAAATGGTGCTGGTTGGAGGTCAGCACATACAAGAATGCAAATTGATCCATTCCAATCTCCTTGTACAAGGCTCAGGTTCAAGTGGATCAAGGACCTCCACATAAGACTAGATACACTGAAACTAATAGAAAAGAAAGTGGGAGAGCGTCGAGCAGATAGGCACAGGGGAAAATTTCCTGGACAGAACACCAATAGCTTACACTCTAATATAAAGAATTGACAAATGGGACCTTATAAAATTACAAAGCTACTGTAAGACAAAGGATACTGTCAATAGGACAAAATGGCAACCAACAGATTGGACAAAGATATTTACCAATCTTACCTCTGATAAAGGACTAATCTCCAATATATACAAAGAACTCAAGATGTTAGATCCCAGAGAACCATATAACCCTATTAAAAATGAGGTGCATAACTAACCAAAGAATTTTCAACTGAGGAATACTGAATGGCTGAGAAGCACCTAAAGAAATGTTCAACATCCTTAGTCATCAGGGAAATGCAAATCAAAAGAGCCCTGAGATTCCACCTCACACCAGTCAGAATGGCTAAGATAAAAGACTCAGGTGACAGCAGATGCTGGAGAGGTTGTGGAGAAAGGGGAACACTCCTCCACTGCTGGTGGGATTGCAAGCTGGTATAATCACTCTGGCTATTCCTCCGGAAATTGTACATAGTACTACCAGAAGACCCAGCTATACTACTCAGGGGCATATACTCAAAAGGTGCACCAATGTATATCAAGGGACACATGCATCACTATGTTTATAAAAGCCTTGTTTATAATAGCCAGAAACTGGAAACAACCCAGATGTCATTCAACAGAGGAATGGATACAGAAAATGTGGTACATTTACACAATGGAGTACTAAACAGCTATTAAAAACAATGAATTTATTAAATTCTTAGGCAAGTAAATGGAATTAGAAAGTATTATCTTGAGAGAGATAACACACATGGCATGTACTTACTGATAAGTGGATAGTAGCCCAAAAGCTCGGACTACCCATGACACAATTCACAGACCACATGAAGCTCAAGAAGAAGGAAGACCAAAGTATGGATGCTTCAGTCCTTCTTAGAACTGGGAACAAAATTCTCATGGGATGAAATATGGACACAAAGTATGGAGCAGAAACTGAAGGAAAGAACATCCAGAGAATGTCCTACCACATACAGTAACCAAAAGCAGACACTATTGTGGATGCCAAGAAGTGCTTGCTGTCAGGAGCCTGATATAGCTATCGGCTGAGAGGCTCTGCCTGACCAATACAGAGGCAGATACTCACAGCCAACCATCAGATTGAGCACAGGGACCCAAATGAAGGAGTTAGAGATAGAATTGAAGAAGCTGAAGAGGTTTGCAGCCCATATATAGAACAACAATATCAACCAAACAGACCCCCCAGAACTCCCAGGGATTAAACAACCAACCAGAGTACACATGGTTGCTATAGCTGCATATGTAGCAGAGGATGGCCTTGTTGGACATCAATGAGAGGAGAGGCCCTTGGTCCTGAGAAGGCTTGATTCCCCAGTGTAGGGGAATGTTAGGGAGAGGAGGCAGTAGTGGGTGAGTGGTTGGGGGAGCTCCCTCATAGAATCAGGGAGAGGGAAGATAAGAGAGGATTTGTCTGGAGGGAAAACCCTGCAAGGGGATAACATTTGATATGTAAATAACTAAAATATCCAATAAAGAAAAACAGAAAAAAATTAGGTTACATGCTTGTCAAAATATTTAAACCTCTTTACCATCTCAGAAACAAGAATCTAAAATATAGTTTTTTGTTTGCATTTGTAAGACAGGTTACTGTGTAAATTCTCATCTACAACATGTTATTTTGAACACTGGTACAAAATAAAGTTGCCTGATCTCAATGTCATCTCCTTTAAACAAGTCAATAGATTCTAAAGAGCCTTTAGTTTTTACCCATTTTCGATCTAAACAGTATAAGATTTTCAACTTCAGTCAGTTTGACTATCATAAACGTCTTCATTTCAGTAACTGATCTTCAACACAAATGCTTTAAATATAATTTAATTGCTTTTAAGATCTTAAATTAATGCTTCAGGGTTTTAAGTTAATTATTAATCCTTTTATATCGTAAATTATGTTTTTGAGTAAATATTTTGACTACTTCTGCACATAACAGGCCATTCCTTCCTGAAATACAGAATACAGTATATACACCATTTTGTACTACCTACTAATATGAATGTTTTGTACAGTGTTACTTACATTTTTTATTAGTAATTATTTTTCTATTTGTCAACTACTTATCTCTCACTAGACATTAAACTGTATGAAGATGGAGACCATAGGTTTTAGTCTTTGACTTTACTTCTGTAAGAACTACCATTCTGCCTTTCATAGAAGATATTAGACAAATATTTTTAAATTCCTTTTTAGTTTAAATAGAGTGAGAAGTCATACTAATATTTTAAATGATACACCTGCCTACAAATGACATATAAAGGCTTAGAACACCAAAACTTAAGTAGATCTTAGACTCCAAAACAAATTATCCATGATCTCTAAGTTAAAGAAAGCATTTAACAGATAAACATTAATTCTATGGTTGGAATGCAATTGTTATAAACTGTGTATATGGTTGGTGCTCAGAAAGTCAGTAACAAGGAGATTTCAAGGTATTGCTTTTCCCTTCATCCAACACCAGTGCTCTAAATTAATGGTTCCATATAGTTTTAAAGTATAGACTCTGTCTCTGTCTGTCTCTCTGTCTCCCTTTCCTTCTCCCTCTCCCTTCCCCCCTCTCTCATGCTCTCTCTCTCTCTCTCTCTCTCTCTCTCTCTCTCTCTCTCTCTCTCTTTCTCTCTCCCTCCCTCCACCCCCTCTGTGTGTGTATGTGTGTGTGTGTATGTGTGTGTGTGTGTGAGTGAGAGGGAGAAAATTATTTGAAAACATTTCCTTAAGATTCACTTTATTTTGATGTGAGCTCTATTGTCGTTTGAGAGTCCATTTTTATCTATTTACCCTTAGCAACAACAGACTAGATATAACAAAGTGAATTATAAACTTATAGATTCTATGTTTTGAGTTTGTTTCCTTATTATGAACAATAAATTTAACATAATTTTGAATAATCCACTCAAAAGAGAAGACATCTCTGGTTGGCCTTGGTGTCATTTACTTGTTTCGCAGCACTGGGTAAGTGAATGCTGGAGGATCATCGATCTGAAGCTAACCTGGATGAGGTGGTTTGAAGGCAACTGACTGAAAGCCCAGAGTTCCCAGGGACTCAACCACCAATCAAGGACTATACATGATGGGACTGATTGTTCTGGTAGCATGTGTATAGTAGAGGATTGCAAAGTCGATCATCAAAGGAAGGAGAGGCCCTTGGCCCTGTGAAGGTTTTGTGTCCCAGTGTAGGGAAATGCCAGGGCCAATAAGTGGGAGAGGGTGGGGTGGCAAGCATGGGGAGGGGGGAGGCAACAGGGGTTTGTTCTTGTTGTTTTTGTTTGTTTGGTTTTTTGGAGGGGAAACTGGGAAAGGAGAAATCATATGACATGTAAATAAAGAAAATATCTAATTTAAAAATAATTAAAACAAATAAGGATGAATCACAGTAGCAATACACTGTGGGTTGCACATACATTTGTACCTATATATGAATGTGAGGACAAAGGAAACAAATTAGTTAACTTTAGAATTTTATGTTTTCAGATTGAATTAGTTATACAGTTCATTTTTAATGACAAAATGTTGTGTGTGTGGTTCCATAGATTAACTCAAGTGTATATAAAATTCTAAAGCCAGTTTATTTTTTACCATGGTTAGAGTAAATATGGAATTTTGTCTTTGAAATAAATCAAAGAATGTATAAAACTCAGAGGCATTAGATAAGAAGTAACAAATTCAAATATTTAGGTTTTGCTCCTACCTTTCCATCTTTGTCAATTTTCTTATTATGTAAAAAAAATATGATAGGTACCTCTGCTATCTTATGAAAAATGTACTTTGACTTTTTTAGCATTCTATTGTTGGATTAAAAAATCTTACCTGTCTCCATAAACAAACAATGCATTTACACATGACTGGATTGTATTCTACAAAATTTTATATTAGTTCCATACTGTAAATATAGAAATACCTTGAGCTGCAGACCAAATTCACACAGAAGAAAGATGAAGATGAATGTGGTTGTTTAAAGTTTCAAATACATGAAATAAATTCTTCATCATTTGAAAATAGAGTAATTTTAACATTTAATTGAAAATAATTAAATGTCAGGAAAATATGTTTTCAAATTGTATTGAGAATTTACAATTGGGGTTGAGAAGATAGCAGAGTCAGCAAAATGTCTGCTGCTCAAGTGTTGGCGACCAGGGTTCAAATCCTCAGTGCACATGTAAATGCCATGCACAGCAAAAGATGTCTGTAACTCCACTTCTGGGAGCTAGTGAAAGGAGAATACTCAAGCCTTGCTGGCCAACCAGGCAAGCCACAAGGATGATTTCAGGATTCTGTGAAAATGTAGAGAGATTGAAAAATATATCCAATGTCAAAAATTAGCTTCCACATCCATGTACACATGTACTGACATGCACATGTTCACACACTCATAAACACATACATACATAGTACACATGTACACTATATTTTAAATCAGCTCCATCTATTTATGTTATTTGGGTATAAAATAATTATAAAATTCTCAAAATATGAATAAAACATTTAAAAAAGAATTGTTTGTACCAAATATAGCCTTCTGGCCCTCAGTGGTTTTCAAGGGGTTGTTACAGCTTAAAAATTAGATTTACATACCTTGATTAGACAGACAAATAAAATACCACGTGAAGAGTCAATTATCTCTTAAAAATCTAATCTGTAACTAAATGTCTAAACCTGTGAAATCTTCATGGTCACATGAATGTATGTCAGAGACAACTGTAATTATCCCCTTTCATAAGAGAGATGAATAACAACCAAAAATATCATGGGAGTCATTATCCTTTTACATAACTAAAACCACAGGGATTCTCTAAAATTTTATGAGATAAATTTTATCTTTTTTAAAAGGATAAAATAAAACAACACCCCCCCCAACCAAAAGCAGTAGCAAAGGAAGCCTGCAATGCAAACTTTTAGGTGGCTTCTTGGTAATGTGAATATAAATGTTTATGTTTCGGCAGCACATATACTAAAATTGGAATGATACAGAGCTGATTAGTATGGTCCCTGCACAAAGATGACATGCAAATTTGTGAAGCGTTCCATATTTTTGGAAAATGATCAACTAAAGAAGGAGCTCCTAAGTATGGAGGCAAGTTGGATGTTGGGAGTACTGAAATGAAGTTAGAGGAGAACAAGATCTTGAAGAATGACCTGGGGAAGCTAAAAGATGAACTGGCCAGTACCAAGAAAAAAAATTGGGAAAGCTGAAAATGAGGCTCTGGCTATGCAGAAGCAGTCTGGGGGCCTTAATAAAGAATATGTCTGCCTGCTGGAAGAGCATTCCAAGCTGCAGGCATCAGTACGTGGTCTCTCAGACAAGGAGTAAAGGCTTGGTTTTTCCCTGCTTGCAGCTGTCTTCCACCTGATCCATGCTTACTGCTTCCTTGGAGCCCAGCCTGTACCTCTGGTACTTGGGTTTATTCCCTTCTACTTCCTCAATTTTCTTATAAATCATCGTGTTGGCACCATTACATATATTCCTCTTATACCAAAAAGGGACCCGATTGTTGTTTTTCAGAGTAATTTTGCCACTTCTCTGCCTGGCCAGGGCACTTTCCACTCCTAGAAGTGCAGAAAAAGACTGGTGACCTGGCCTGCAGTTGAACCCCTTTTTATTTTCCATTGTGTCCTAAAGGAGGCTGATGTGAAACAGGTTAACTGTTTTATTCTGAGTAGAATAAATGTTGTTATGTTATAAAAAATGCTTATGTTAATAGTCATTAAGATTAAGATTAAGAAAGAAATTAAAGACTTTCTAGAGTTTAATGAAAATGAAGCCACAACATACCCAAACCTATGGGACACAATGAAAGCAGTCCTAAGGGGAAAACTCATAGCTCTAAGTGCCTCCAAAAAGAAACTAGAGAGAGAATACACCAGCAATTTGACAGCACAACTGAAAGCGCTAGAACAAAAAGAAGCAAATTCACCCAAGAGGAGTCAAAGGCAGGAAATAATCAAACTCAGGGCTGAAATCAACCAAATAGAAACAAAAAGAACTATACAAAGAATTAACCAAACCAGGAGCTGGTTCTTTGAGAAAGTCAACAAAATAGATAAACCCTTAGCTAGACTAACTAGGGGACACAGAGATAGTTTACTAATTAACAAGATCAGAAATGAAAAAGGAGACATAACAACAGACACGGTGGAAATCCAAAATATCATGAGATCCTACTACAAAAGCCTATACTCAACAAAACTGGAAAACCTGGATGAAATGGACAATTTTCTAGACAGATACCAGGTACCAAAGTTAAATGAAGATCAGATCAACGATCTAAACAATCCCATATCTGCTAATGAAATAGAAACAGTCATTAATAGTCTCCCAACCAAAAAAAGCCCAGGACCAGATGGTTTTAGTGCAGAGTTTTATCAAACCTTCAAAGAAGACCTAATACCAATACTCCTCAAATTATTCAACAAAATAGAAACTGAAGGTACTCTACCCAATTCGTTCCATGAAGCTACAATTACTCTTATACCTAAACCACACAAAGACCTAACAAAGAAAGAAAATTTCAGGCCAATTTCCCTTATGAATATCGATGCAAAAATACTCAACAAAATTCTTGCAAACCAAATCAAAGAACACATCAAAACGATCATTCACCATGATCAAGTAGGCTTTATCCCAGGGATGCAGGGATGGTTCAATATACGGAAATCCATCAACGTAATTCACTACATAAACAAACTCAAAGAAAAAAACCATATGATCATCTCACTAGATGCTGAGAAAGCATTTGACAAAATCCAACATCCCTTCATGATAAAAGTCTTGGAAAGATCAGGAATTCAAGGCCCATATTTAAACATAGTAAAAGCAATATACAGGAAACCAGTAGCCAACATCAAACTAAATGGAGAGAAACTTGAAGCAATCCCACTAAAATCAGGGACTAGACAAGGCTGCCCACTCTCTCCCTACCTATTCAATATTGTACTTGAAGTTCTAGCCAGAGCAATTAGGCAACAAGAGGAGATCAAAGGGATACGAATTGGAAAGGAAGAAGTCAAATTATCACTATTTGCTGATGATATGATAGTATACTTAAGTGACCCCAAAAATTCCACCAGAGAGCTCCTAAACCTGATAAACAACTTCAGCAAAGTAGCTGGATATAAAATTAACTCAAGCAAATCAGAGGCCTTCCTCTACACAAAGGATAAACAGGCAGAGAAAGAAATTAGGGAAAAAACACCCTTCACAATAGCTACAA